>JANHGN010000673.1:0-14570 GCA_024605025.1 Megaceryle maxima | reverse complement strand
TTTTCCCCAATCCTGAATTTCGTTATTAAATTATTCTCGTCTTAAAATTAAAATCTTGGGAAATTTAAAGTCAACTTTA
This sequence comes from Megaceryle maxima, assembly GCA_024605025.1. NCBI lineage: Eukaryota > Metazoa > Chordata > Aves > Coraciiformes > Cerylidae > Megaceryle > Megaceryle maxima. Next base: position 14,491 of record JANHGN010000673.1, on the reverse strand, counting down.
TGACCTATGATAAATAAACAGGGCTACATGCTAGGTTTAAATGTGACATTAGACACTACATTTCAGGCAGTTGTTCACATAATCACAAACAGTCTGGGAATGTAGAAGTTTAGTTTCTCAGCAACCTACTGGTACACAGAAACAAGCTTGTACTCATCAGGGAAATATCAGTGGGCAATTGCCTTGTAGACTGTTAGTCTGTAAAAAAAGCAAACCATTAATCAGCCTTTCCATGGCTCCAGTGCTGAATCAGCTGAACAGTTCAAACAATGTGACAGTCCTGCATGGGAATATTTTAAAATTATTTAGCAGGGTTGAGGTCCTTGGTGGCTGCTGCTGCAAAGTGCCAGCTGTTGGACAGGGATCTGGACAACTTTCCAAAGACAAATATATATAAGAAGCCAAAGGTGACAGATCCACCCAGGCTAGACAATGATCTTAAAGAATAGAGCTTGATGTCTTCTGGCTGTAGTGAGAACATCTGCAGACATACTTTCTCATATTTCTTCTTTTAGAGCAAAGCAAGACCTCATAAGGGCCAGGCTGCCATTCATATAGCTGTTTGCCTAACACTCAGGAGGTGAAGAGCTTGGATGACTGTAGGGAAATGTCCTGTCAAAGCAGGACCCAGAAGACAGGGAGAAGGAAGGAAAGGAAAACGGAAAACTGAATCTAAGGGGGATCTCAATGGATAAAGTGGCTGAATGTTCCCCTGGAGTACATGGGTAAATATGCATAGCCCTGACCATGGTGTAAGAGCAGGCCCAGCAGCCATTGGTGCACCACATAGGATCAAGCACCATCTCAGAGGCTGCTCCTGGCCCAGAAACTCCAGCCCAATGATCAATAAGATGTGTGTTCCATCATCAAAACCTACAGTGAGAGCACGGGTCTTGTATCCCTGTTTGGTAGCTATATCTTTCTGTATAGAAAAGAATCATTAGGGTTTAACCAAAAATTATAAACTTTGAGACATCTATTTTTGTGATTGAATCTACAAAGCATTAATCATCAATAAAGAATAGGCTTTACAAGACCATGTGGAAAAGTAAAATGTTTCTCATTACTGATAGGTCCTGAGGGACTCCTCCAGAATTTTAGGGACTTTACAAATCAGAGTCTAAAGCAAATGGGTTAGTGTTTGTTTGTTGAATGTCACTACAACTTCCAAGATAAAGATCAGAACCAATGTGTACATGTATGCAAAATAAGAGTTCGTGTGTCAGAATTTCCTGCCTGGAGAACAGACTGTCACATGAATAACAACAATATAGTGTTATTATACTATAGCTGTGCTTTTTAGAGGGCTGCCATAAAATTTTTAAATTTATCTTTCTTCATTCTATATGTGTACATACAGAAATGAATGAAGTAACAGGAAGTTTTTCCCATCACAACATTTTGTAGTGTATTAAGCTTTTGGACATAAGGATTGAGTAATATGTGTCTTGGAGTTTTTCCAAGACTGCACATAAATTGAGATTTTGCTCTTTTTTCTTTAAAGATGCATTGTTCTCATTGCTTTTTACAGTGAACATGCTACTTTATGGTATCTGTAACTAGTCCAAAATTAAGCTTCATAGATTAGCATGTAAAATTCTCATCTTCATTGACACTTCTCAGTGAGAATTTTGCTTAATCTGCTACTGCATTTGGGAGAGAAGTTTTACCCAGTCACCTCTGAGGTATCAGTTATTTTATTCCATATAGATGATTTTTGAATTGTCATGAAGTTTTAAGCCATGAGGGCTGGTATCAGAACTCAATGAAGTATGTCACAGACTTGAGTCTCAGCAATATGTCATTTGCTGCTTGCCAGTGGTAATTATTGTTGTGAAAATCTGTCAATCCAGAAAAACTGGTGAAACAAGTCCTTTTTGCACTTTATTAAGTACGTAGGAGTTAACAGGGATTTTTGCCAACAAGTAGAAAATAAGTTAAAACAGTGACTCTTAAAAATAAGAGTTTGACATAAAACAGGTGTATGAATTTTAGTGAAGTCAGCTATTTCCTCTGTATTTTTGCCCAAATTTTCCATTAGTGTATATTATCATGGAAGCTGCACAGTAAAAGTCAAGGTGCCTTGGTTTATATCAGCTAGAGTGTCTGGTATGCTCACCAGCAACCTCTGCTTATGCAGAAATACCTAAGAAACTCATATGGAAAAGACACTACTGATGCATTAAAAACCAAACCAATCCTCAAATTTAAGAACGGGTGATTTATTAGGTGGTTTAATGCATTTTTTGGCCCATGAATTTGATTAAAAGTCACCAGCTACATCACAGCTGCCTGGCAGGGAGGCCACAGGCAACTGTGCATTCTTTAGACCCAGATACCATGGGCAAGGAGGGGTTGGAGTATGCTGTAGCCTCTCTGTGGGATGTGAGCCTGGGACTGGGATGTTGTGACCCCCACAACACCCACAACAGTTAGTTGAATGCACAGGAAGAAGCATTCTTGTGTTTGCACAGTCACGGTCAAGACACATAAGTGTCATCTTCTCAACCGCAGTAATAACATTAGTGCTATCTGCAAACTCCTGCCTGGCATTTGTGTAGCTGTATCACCAATATATGTGTGTCTCAAGAAATCAATGTTTGCATTTTTTCCTGTGGTCATTCCCGCTCACTGATCATTTATACTCTCTTCAGCTGGTGAAGATGCCTTTGCAAAGCTAACAGTTTTGATGTACAGTTTACAGAGAGATATGAAGCTGCAGCTCATGCTGATCTCAGTTCTGCATACCTGTGTTTTCAGATCATATGAAAAAAAGCTGTATGGAAAGAGTCATTATTTTAGTGCAGAATAGATGAAGAAATTAAAAATTCAGTTCCTAAGGACCCACATATTTGCAGTCTTACATGGGTTAACCCTGTGCTTGAATGCAAGTTATTTAGAAGTTCAGATGCTAAGCAGATGGGTAAAAAAAAAAACCAACAAAAAAAAACCAAACCAAAAAATACCAACATAAAAAGAAACCACAAAAAACCAAAAAAAACCCCAAAAAAACCCCAAGCAATGAAAACCCTCAGCAATTTCCTATGAGAGCTGAGAAACTCGCACAACAAACAGAATCTTCCCAAAGAGTAACTGAAAGACCATTTTTTTACTATGTCCTATACTTGTTTCCCCATGACATGTACTGTGACCTATGTCATGAAAACAGTAGCAGACTGCTGTGAGATGTCCATGAGAACAACAGGAAGCAGATGAATTTACTAAGACAAAGCCCAGCCTCACTGGGAATTTTTGAGGTGAAGCTTGCATTGATCTTTGGCTTAGTACATGCTGTCTCTCTGTGGAGCAAACTGTCCCCAGCATTCTCGCATTGTAAGTCTACAAGACAGATCATCTGCTTAACCACCCCTCAGCTCCATGCACTCATCTGCCTCTGCAGTTCCCACTGGCTGCTGTGGGGAGACCACAGGGAAAGGAGTACCAATGCCAGCTCTTCCTGCCCCTCCATGCACAATGCCCTTGGGGAGAGATGAGAAAGTAGCCCTGGTTTTGTAGTGAGGGTCTTCCCTACAAGTGCTTACCCTCAGCCACCTCTGAGGGCATATTTGATCCCTTTATGACAATCTGGGTCTTCCCACCACATCAAGGCCCTGCTCAAGTCCATACCAAGCACTGATAAATATACAGTGTATACTTTGGGCACTCTTCAAGTACCTAAGTTTATGCACACAGGTAGGAATGTGAACACCAAGAACCATGCAATAAAAAGTAATATCACTACTGCATATTGCAGGGGAAAAAAAAAACCAAAAAACCAATCAAACAAACAAAACCAAAACAAACAAAAAAAAACAAGCAACACCTAGAACTCTAGTTCTTGTCACTTAATCAGTCTCCATAATTATCATTATAAGTGTTTCCGAGAGCATGAGATTGCAAGACTAAACCACTACTTTTGAAATACCATAGCCCTAAGCACAATGAGGCCAAGATGAGGAAATTGCTACTGGAATCAGTTTACCTTAACTATAGTTTCACATTGTAATCTTCATACCATATGACTGGACTAAAAGTCAAAATCACTTCTCGGAAGTGCAAGTAGGAAGAGTTGTAGCTAGCCAAGCATTTAGCTATCTCAATTTTTAAATGAAATATCCTAGTTGGAAAACTCCAGTATTTTTTTCTGTAATTATGAACAATAAGCCTGTGGAATCATGTCCATCAGATATATGAGTTAATCACAATCAGATGCGTGATACACAACAAATGGTCAGGTTCATGCATTCTGTCATCCTCAAACTTTTTTTGATCCAAGACTTATTTTTGATGTCCCTTCTTGGCCCAGAGCAGCTGAAATCGCATGTGGTTTGCCTTAGAGTATTCTTAACAAATGAAGTGTCACTGATGTTCTCTGATTTGCATTATCATAAATATGTTGTCTGAAGAAACCAACGTTTATCTACAACAGTATGTGCTAAAGAGGAGTGCAAGGGTGGCTGAAGAAGACAGTGACGTGCTTTTTCTAAAACCAGAGACCTTCAGATAACCTTTCTTTGACAAAAGAGGTTTTGCAGTTTGTGTTGCTGCTGCTGCTGACAATCATTTAAGCCCACAAATAGATCTTGTCTAAACCTCTACATCCTTTCTCTGGTAAGATTATTTTCTGTTTCCACTTTAAAGACGAAAGGACTCTCTGAAGCAGCATTGGTGTTTTCAAGAAAGAGTCAGAGCTTTAAAAATGGCTGTCTTTAATGGAAGTTTCCATTTAAATCAAGTTTCCAAAGGTAGAAAACTCACCGCATTTCCTTGGAAGATTACTCAGTATCATTATGTTTCCAAACTAAACAGGTTACATTTACAGCATGGTAAAATACATTTAGAAATAAAACTGTGTCAAGTACTACATAATTCTGAACTAGGAGGGTTTCTCATCATGGGGGTCTGAGCCATGCTGAATTTGTGCTAAATTTCAGACTTTTGTCACTTTTGTTACTTTTCTGTGCTCTGACAGAGAGAGCTCAGGCTTTCTCTCCTAACCCTTGGCTTCCTGCAGCCACCACTCTCTCTCCAATCCCTGCCTTCCTGTCAGCATGTTCAGAGGCAACCCAACAAATTCCCATGATGTTTCTGGACCAGCATCCAAAAAGCACAGGTTACAGCAGATGACTTGTGGCATTTGACAGAAAGGTCTTTAGAAATGGGGGGGATGGGATGGGTCAGGAACGGGACACAGAGGAGCAGCAAATTACCTTCTTTTTCCAATAAACTTGCAAACAATTTATTGTTGTTGTAAAATCTTGGAGACTGGCTGTTTGGTTCAACTCACTTCTACAGCAAGTTCATCTCCACTTTCAAATCCACTCCAAGGGACAAATCCATGGAAGGTAATGAAAAAACCCCTCATTTATTTCAAGTATCCAACTGTTTCACATAAGTAAATATAAATTGTTAAGAACAGCTTAAACGTTTTAAGTGTGAAACAAAACAGTTACTGTTCCACAGGGTGTGCACAGCGCTGCTCTTCAGGGCAGGGAGATGGGCCAGGAACTTCTGTCTCTTGAAAACTTTTGGAAGAGAAACCTGTCCATTGCTTGGCTCTTGCTTCTAGAATTCAACAGTAAAGTTTCTACTGATGTTATGGAAAATGTTTGAGACACCTACTGGAGAGAGGTTACACTATAATACTACAGAATGAAAACCACACTCACTTACAGATTCACATGTGTAGGTCCAATTTTTAAAACAAAATAAAACAAAAAAACTCTTCAAGAAGGCCTAAGAACAAAGTTGTTTTTTTTTTTTTTTTTTTTAATTGAAAGTAGCTAAAGTAGACAGTGAAATGTATGATCAGAGATTAAGTCTTTTATTAGTGGTCCTAGCTGAATTTTTGCATTTACATGTACATTCTTGATCTAATGGAGTAGCAAAACACTTTGTTGTTAAGTACTTGCTGTCTATTGGGTATGTCATACAAATGAAGTTCTTTGCATTTGTTCTTCTAGTACATTTTTCTACATTCATTTTTTTTTATTTTTTCTCTCTCTTACTTTAACTTCTCTGTTAGTTTTTCTCTCCAATCAGCCTTCCACCCCTCTCTTGCAGTTGTAGATCTCTCTCAAGACTTTTCTCTGTATTGTGTAATCACTGGTTGTTTTTTTGTTTTGTTTTGTTTTGTTTTTTCTCTTTTTAGTCTTTCTATTCTGGTTTTAGCCATGGTTTTCTACCTCTGTTAGCCACAATCTCCTTTCATCTTCATCTTCTCTCACCGTATCCTCATTGCATCCCCTCTCAACTTTCCCATAATCAGAAGGTGAAAGATAAGCATTACAGGCCCATATTTAGGAAGAGAGGTCCTGTGACTTTACATAAACATTTTGCTTCACATTCTTAAACTCCTACCACTGTCACTGACAGAGTCTTGAAAGTACTGCTGTAATTAGTGCATTTACAATTAATGGATGAAACCAGTCTAACTGATGTAACAGTGTTTGTCTGAACTTGTGAAAAGTCTGAAATACTAGTCCAGAAGATTTTCTTTTGCTGCATTGTCATGCATCCCAGTTGCCCTGCAGGAAGGGGAGGAGAAATAATGCTGTTTTTTCTCATAGGTGTATGGAAATCTTTTTCTTTACATTAGTCTAGCTGGTGAGAGATAAGTTTTGCTGTCTTTGTTATATGTGGGGCCTCACATATTGTGCCTTATGCCAGTCCCATCCATCTCTGTGCCCTGCAGATCACACACGGGCAGGCTCTTCTCTAACTTGCTTTCTCCAAGTCCTCTGTCACAGACCCAGAGACACATATGCCTGCTCCCAGAAGATGGCCATACTTCATAGCAGAGACAAGAGCCAGGAGGCAGACAGAAAATTCAGATCAGAGGAAGGTCACTAGAGACGGTTTTTGATGTGAGTGCAAGAGAGGTGCTTAAACAGAAATCTTTTAATAGATATTTAGTAGACAGTAGATGGTGCTCCAGTATAACTGGCATTGTTACTAAATTTGTAGAAGCAGCTTTTCTGGACCACTACCTTTTCTTAGCTCTCAGCAGATAAAGTGGTTTAGGCCTTCCCTGTATTTGTGAAAAATATAAAAGGATCAGTAAGACCACCTCTTTGGAAGCCATAAGCTGTGACAGGATGAAAGATTAGGTTGCCTGGGAGACTGGCAGAAGGCCACGGCTGCCAGAGGCAGGGCCACTGGGGACCTTTTTCTGTGGGTCATTGCCTTAGCACATGGAAGAGATAATTGCTGCCCTGAATCCTTTTCCCCAGCAATGGATTTTTGGGTCTACTTAGTTCTAGCTGCCCCAGTTCATCAGATGATTACAAGGCTGGATCTCAGGCACATGTTTGCATATCGTGACAGTGATTTTTGATTCTGCAGTTTACTTTATTCTGATGAATTAGGGAGTTAGTAGATTCATTTCTTCCTATCTATAGACTTGGCTAGTTGTGCTCTGTGTACTGAAAGCAGTGCTGTGGCATGTCAGCAAGGATGCTTCATCATGATGTAACTAATGCACATACCAGCCCTTCAGACCAGCAGCCAGCTGTGGCTCATTAGGGTCTTGGCTGCAGTCTGAATTTCATTTATGAGCAATGTTCTACCCTTCATAGCTTAAAAGGACATCCTTATGAAAATAAACCTCAGTGGTACATCCAGGAATCACATATGGGGTTCTTTGGCCAGACAGAAACACCAGACAAATGTGCTGGTATGGGTGCACAGACCCTGTCATCTCAGTGGTGTGAGGTTCAGAAACACCCTCTGAAAAATAAGCTTTCCACTAATGCTCCTGTCAGAGTCACTGGTCTTTACCTCCCACACTTATTTTCTGTGAAGAGGCAGAGTATTGATCCTATTGTCATAACACCTTTTCTATGCCAGTGCCCACCCTGTGTCCCACTGTTTGCCCACACTTGCTAAGTGTGACTTCCTTGCAGAGAACAGTGGAGAGACAAAGTGAAGCCCCTAGTTTCTGGCTTTCTAACCTGCCTGTTTCCTCTGTGAGTGGCTGTACAGGAACTGGAGGCCACATCAGCTTAAACCCTGCCCTTCACTCTCTGGCAATCACTCAGCCACAGTCACAACCACCAGCAGTTCCAACCCACAGAGATGGGACCACGGCTTCCATAGGCAAGGTGACGTGAAACGGCGCATCTTTCCAAAACTGCTCCAACAGGGGGACTGCCAGGTGCTTTCTGCCAGGGGATTTCCTGTGTGACTGCAGCTCTGTAGCTGCACTCTGAAGGTTTAAAGAGAAGTTTCTTTTTGCTGGAGTTTCTCCAGCTGAGCTCAGTAATTGAGATGTTCCTTCGTCTGCAATGGACTACACTATAGAGTACCATTAGGTTTATTCTTGCATTGGAAATACACGAAATTGAGCTGTTTAGGCAAACAGCCAGTGTAAACAAATATTGGCATATGCTGTAGCTAAAGCCAGGCAATCAAGCTGCTTCCTTCTAGGGAAATAACAGAACTATGTATGAAACTATCCCTGTCCCTTTAATAGACTTTAAAAAAATATTCCCTCAAGCTACAATCCATTGTTAACATCTTCAGAGTGTGTCTGGTTTCCTGGTACAGGAAGTAATAACAGTAAAGCAAACAAACGCCTTAATTAAACCAGCACATGAGATGACATAAGGATAAGATCATAATATTGTATTTCATGGCACCAGTAATATTAATGAACTAATAGTCACTAATAAGTACTTTTAAGATGTGGCAACAACTCATATGTAATCAGCCCGAGTTTCTGCTAGAAATAATACATTAAAAGGTAACTTTGCCAAGTTCCCTGGGGTGTACAGGACGCAGAGTGCCAGATGTATGAGTGGAATAGCATCTTAGTAAAAAGATAAGGACATAAAGGAAATTCCTGCTCCATGGGAGAGAGTAAAAGAAAAGGTGTGAGGGGTTTCCTGAAAAGTGAATTCCTGACTGCTATGCACAGCTGTGCTGTGCTACTCCTCATCCATAGGAGCATGAACAAAGGACCACAGGTTAACATATTAATGTGGGCATGTTATACTGTATACCTTAATGTATACCATACGTATCATACAAAAAGGTTAGAGGATCATGGAATCACAGGACATCAGGGGTTGGAGATCTTTGAGTCCCACCCCCCCTGCCAGAGCAGGATCACACAATCTAGCACAGGTCACACAGGAATGCATCCAGGCGGGGTTTGAAAATCTCCAGAGAAGGAGACTCCACAAGCTCCCTGGGGAGCCCGTTCCAGGGCTCTGTGACCCTTACAGTAAAGAAGTTCCTCCTTATGTTAAGATGGAACCTCCTGTGCTGCTCCAGCTTACATCCATTCCCCCTTGTCCTGTCACAGGGCATGAGTGAGAAGAGGCTGTCCCTTTCCTCTTGACACTCAGCCCTCAGATATTTATAAACATTTATCAAATCCCTCTCAGTCTTCTGCAGACTAAAGAGCCCCAGGCATCCCAGCCTTTCCTCGTAAGGCAGCTGTTCCAGTTCCTTCATCATCCTTGTAGCCCTCCGTTGGACTCTCTTGAGCAGATCCCTGTCTCTCTATTGAACTGGGGAGCCCAGAAAAAAAAATCACAAAATCCCAGGCTAGAATATTTTTGAAATTTTTAAGTCTCAGATATCAATACTTTTCCACTCCCAGCCTGGCTGTTTGACCCCAAAGCCCTTCCTTCTACCAGGGCCTGTCACCCCTGGCACAAGCCTGCTGCTACCACCTGCTTACACTGTGCTTCCAATGGTTGGCATCTTGGGCAGAATCTTTTAACTTCTCAGTACACAACACCCTGACACTCCCTTCTCTGCTGCTTTCAGGCTCATGGGTATACACCACAGCCAGTACCTGACCACACAGGGCTGCTGTTCCATGGCCAGTGCAGGGTTTTCAGAGCTACTTCACTAAGGTGCTTGTGCAGGTTTACATGCACTGTTTGACCAAAGGAATTGAGTTCTCTGGGAAGCAGTGGAATGGTTACTGTGTCACAGCTCCACAGAGGTTGTGAGAAACAGTGAAAGCCCTTTCCCACTGATGGATCTACACAGAGAGCTCCCAGATTCAGTGTTGAGGCTCAAGGATGCTGGGGATTGACCCGGCAGGAGGATGCAGGATACACAGGCAGCCTGTGACAGACAGTGAGCTGAGCAAGCCCTGAGCAAAGCTCTAGGCTCTCCCTAAGAGCAGTTGTAGAGATACTAGCAAATGGTGCATTCTCCTTTTCATGCACCTTTACATGATGTACTGTTTTTGTCCTTTTGAATGCAATTTATGCAACAGTCATAATGCACCTAATGAATGAAACACATCCCTGGTCAGATGAAATGCAAATTCAGGCTGTTAATCACAACCCACCAGGAGTCATCCTCTTGTGCAGGTAAAAAGAGTAACCAAGACAATTAGCCAACCAATAAGCAAAACCACACATGTATGCCCATGTACACACACACAGAGATGATTGCACGCACACTCACTCTTGGTTGCAAAAGGCTAAACAAAAGAAACTCATCCAATGCTAGAAATACTGTATGCTCATTAAAATACTGTCCAGACTGTTTTACGATTACTATCCCAGGATTTTAAGTGATGGCTGATTTTGAGATGAGGCTTTCAGATCAAAACCCGTTGATGAAAAGAGGAGGAAAGTAGAGATGAAGAGAGTGAAAGGGATTTAGACATATAGGAGACACTTTTCTCCTAGAGTAGCCATAGTTTGACAAGTAGTCACTGTTTCTAAGCCAACAATCATTCTTTCTATCTGTTGGGGCATTATCTTAGATGACCAAGAAATTAAGGAAATGAATGGGAGAAGTATAGCAGCATAAGCTATTTAACATTACTCACAGCATCCCATAGCAAATCAAAGGTGAAAATAGAAATGTGGCCTGTGATACATCCCCTCAATGCAATTGGAAGGATCACTGATCATGCCAGCTCTTATCCACGTGGGGGTTTTTTTGCTATTGTTAATTTTTAATTGGCTCTCCATTTGCAGTTTAAGTCTACAGCAAGTGAATCAGCTAGTCTGTATCCTTCAGCTAAATGTAAACCTGTTCATTCATAAAATAGAAGGAAAAAACAGTAAGGATGTGAACAACAATTAAAAAATCATGCTTTAGGACAACATGGTCTTCACAGTCCCAGAGTGTTATTCCTCCAGAATATAAGCAACACCCTGCAAACTCCTCTTGAGACAGCATACATGCTGACTCACGCCAGAAGGCAGATCATCTTTACTTCCCCTTAATGGTGAATTGGGCAGCTGTGCCAAAAGTGAAGTAAGAGCTTCTCCCTTCTCAGGAATCTGCATCTAGCAGGTATATGCTTTCTCTTTGAAATGTCCCCTTCTGCTCTCTCCCTCTGCCTTTTTTTTTTTTTGAGAGAACGAGATTACCATGGTAAGCATAATATCTATATTTTCTTAGAAGGAACTCACTGAATCAAATCAATTTGCTGCTGCTATCTCTGTCCTTCCATTAATTCCCCATTGTTTCCCCTTTATGACACTTATAATCCACAGAGGCAGAGATATTTTAGACACCTTGATCACAACAGCCACAACTTAGCTTCCCACATGGACAAAAATTCGGTGCCACTGGAAAAAAATGGCTTTGTGAAGAGACTGAATGACACTGATGAGTCATTAGGAAGCTGGCAGGAGTCCAGTCAGCCACTAAATTGCTGCCCAGGGCAGATCTTCAGGATCACTGCCAGATATCAAGCCTGTATTGCAGACTGGCCCGGCAATTTTGCACCAGGTGTAGAACCTACCCAATTCATACAAGTTTCAAAACTGATACACAAGAAAAGTAGAAAACAGAGGCAGATAGGAGTTAATGTTCACACTGAGGTCCACGAAGAAGCAGCTTGTACATGGATATACAAATTGCAGGACACTGTGTACTGCTCTTAGCCACCAACATACTCTTTCTCTCCCAAACATTAGCAACACTGTTTTACCTTTCTGATAAGTGCATTGACCGTGTAAATGAAACATTAAGCTGAATATGTGTGCTTTATATTGGTGTCCCTGCAGCCACATGACTGTATATTGAAAAAGTCACCTGAGTGTGTGACTGTGTGAGCACATCCATTAGGTATTCACACATTATTCTTAAGCACAGGCAAATGTACTCTGCAAAAAATTTCCTGATCTACCTCTCAGAAGAACAGCAAATTGTTTTTCATTGAAACTTTCCAAACAATGTTCTGACTACAGGATGAGGCAGGAAAATTTTCCATTTGAATAGACTGTCAAAGATGTAAAGGGCTGACACATAGGGTTATAATGGAAAATTCCATGCAGCTTCAGCTACAAGGCACTGGCTACTACAATTTAAATATTAAATGTTTAAAAGAAAGCAATGTATTTGTTATGCAAGATTACTAAGCAGTTGTTTTCTGTTTCTGCTCAGCACTGGATGGCCCCTTTCACGCTTAACACGGTGTAAAAGAGTGGCAATGATGTCATTTACTGCTGCAGAGGAAATAAAAAGCTCTGACCTTAGATTTTGGCAGGAAAAACAGTTTTTCACTTAATCTCTAAACAAGTGTTTAAATAAAGTTTGTTTTGCTTGAATGCTAGTCAAGGTCTGATGGGAGCTTGGTAAACTCTACCCAGGTACAGACAGCTGTCTCCAGACAGCTGAAACGTCAAAGCAGAGCAGAGGGACTGAAAGCACCAGGGTGCTGCCAGGCCCGTAACCAGGTTAGCAACCTAACCTCTCTCTCTGACACCCTCACCTCCTACCCAGCACTAGTGCTTTTCTCAGGGCCTGTTAAAAGAGGTGAACAGCACTGTGGGGATGGATCCTCAATTTTTGCATGATGTTCATTTAGAGGTTTCTTAAAGGACCCCATAGTGCTTTGCATTTGGTTACTCCTGATCAACCCCCTCCTCTGACCCTCAAATCCACCAATCGTGTGCCAAAACACTCATCTCTTTGGAAAAATGGGGTCAGAAATCCTAGTTTTTAACAGGTAAAGCTGGTGACAGAGCTGAAGGTCAGAGCTCTAGTACCAGGATTACCAAAGAAAAACAAGATGGGATTGGCTGTGTGACTGGCCACCAGATGCCTGAGATCTGAAACTCAAGCATCGCCTCACAGGCGTATATCTGTGGCTGTGTTACTTCACACCTGAGACAGTGACAGCACTAAGCTTACATAAAAAATGCTTAGGCAAAAGCTGTCCCTGGAGGCAATCTGGGAACCACAACATGCAGAAGTAATTTACATGCCTGTAGCACACTTAAAGGTAAATACAAAGCAGGAAACCCTGATTTCTTGTTTCGGTTTGCTTACTTTTTCCTGCTAAGTGATATAGCTAACAAAAACCCATAGTGTAATTAATCTTAAATTTGGAGAATAGCAGAGTAGAAAGATGAGTGCATCTCACTGCGATCATAATTCAGCTTTCTTTTATGTCCTAACACTGTTAGGTTATGTGATGAAAACTCATCTGCCCACCTGCAAGGGAGAGCACAGAAACAACTGCAGATGGGGAAGATCCAAATCATACCCTGCCTGGCCCTGCCCAGGACCATCACAGGAGCCATCAGCCACACATGGAAGGATGAAACCCATCCCTGTGGTGCAACTGGAAAGGCTTTCTGGAGCAGCTTTCAAACAGAGGGGTGTCTTGAAATCCTTTTAGGATGCAAAGGAATTGCCTTTTGGTATTGTACAAGACCCATGATGAGATGAGGGAGGACTGAAAAGCAGGGAAAGGGAGGGATCTCTGTGGTTTGAGGGGGAACAAGCATGGGAAAACAGGGGGATAAAGGGACAAAAGGTTGTGTAAACAGGCTGCTGACCAGTCTGCTTATGTGCCTGTGCCTTGCAACTGAGCAGTTCAGTCTGCCCAGTCTTCTCATTAAACTTAATTTCTAACTCTTTTCCTGGGTAAGGGATGTGCACATATGTACAGATCCTGTGTGTATTTACATGTGTTGGTGTGAACAGCTGCTAGGAATGCATATCCATCCTTGCTGCTGTCTGGACCTGGGGCATGGAGCTGCAGCTGCCTCACCTTAGTGGGGCTACCAGATTTGGTCGCTTCCTAGCAAATAAAATATGTCTTCAGGATTATGAAATGTGGTCAACATAGGGCAGAACAGCAATAATTAATTACAAAAAAAAAAAAAAGCTGCTTTGTATTACAGACAACAGAAAAACATTCATTCTACTTCCAGTCCCACAAGGCCATGGGTATTGTAACTACTCCACAAGTTAGGTACAGATACATGTACTTTTACTTGAGCTGAGGGTGACTAAGGAAAAAGATGAATATGCTCATCCTTTTTTTTCTTCCTACAAAAAAAATTTCCATTCAAAACCTGACAAAATGCCTTCTTAAGAAAGTGAGTCTTTTAAACTATTTGGGGATCTTCTCACATAAAGAAATATTTTTACAATGAGGTGGTTTGGAAGAAAACACAACACCATCATTTTAGAAATAATTTAATTAATGTTTATTTTTCTGCTACATTGTAAGGCTATCTGTGCAGATTTTTTTAGTAATTTCAGGTCTCTC
>JANHGN010000672.1:15425-25848 GCA_024605025.1 Megaceryle maxima | reverse complement strand
CCCCCTTTTTTTTTTTTTTTAATACTTTCAATTGAATTAGATGTGTTTCTATTCCCGTAACAAGATTGTTTCTGTATTTGTCAGTAACTGCTTAGGGAAGTAGTCTGCCCTCTGTTAGTGTCTGGACTTTATCTCTAAATTTGGATAACTTCAAACAGTTAGGATTTCTGCCCTCCCACACCCCGTCCCCCCAAATAATACTGAATGCTTTATAAATAGTCTTAAAGAAAATGCAGCAAACCCAGGATATTAGCACTTGGTCATTTAGACCCTAAGTTGTTGCCTGTGGTTCTTTAAAAATTGAGGGTAGGCCCATGATTATTGTTAGAAAAAAAATGGGATTAATGGCTGTAGAGACAAAATAATTTAAAGATTTATGTTTTGAGAAATGTGTAGTTTGTTTAGACTACTGCAGGTCTGTCAATGCTGGTGAATTTACTTAGTTCCTCAAGAGTTCAGTTACTAAAACTTTGGAGAGGGTAAGGATCAAAGTGTGAAAAGTGTTTTGAATATTTCATCCTAGGTTGGTTTCTGTCACATGGGCAGAATAAGCATTTTAATTTTGACTAACTTGATTTAGAAGCTTTAACTATAAGTGTGCAGGAGAACAGCTTTCTTACATATTTGCAAGAATTTTAAATGTCTTGGACACTTCACAAGAGAAGCACCTTAGATTCTAGGAGGGTATACATATCAGCAAAACACTGCAGCAAACTAGGAAATTATGCAACATTCTTCCTTTTCTCAGTTCAGATTACTGTAGGTAAAACATGGCACTCTGTGTGTTGATTGTTTTTTTTTCTTGCAGAAACTAAGTAAAAGCATAATGTGGGGAAAAAACTTTATAGAAGGTTGCAATAAATGTGCTTATTATTTGTTTCCTTTTTTCCTGCTTTTTTATTAGATATACTTTTTTAGAAGTGAAGTGGAAAAATAGAATTAATTTAGCTTGGCAATGATTCTTTATAATGTGAATGCTGATTGGTTTCTTTCATTCTTTCCCCCTCCTTTTAATTCTAGAAAATGAAATTACTATTGACGATGGATACTTTGGAATCCGTAGTAAGTGACATATATTGACTTTTTTATCACATGTATAATTTTAACAATATTGTGTTTTAGTTGAAAAATATTTTAAATGCTAAGTTTTGACAAGAGTTGCCTGTAAGTGATAGTCTTCTCTGCTTATGTAGTTATTTTTGTCTCCAGCATTTGTGAATTTGGATTCAGACTAATGCTAATAAAAGACTGCTAGGAAGAGCTGAAATACTATCAATGTGATGGTGTTAAAGGTTGAAATTTGCAAACTTTAGATCATGAGCATCCATTCTTGTAAATACAGAATGGACTGTTAGCTTTCGCTTAAAACCCAGCCTTAGAAAAAAGTTCCTGCCTAGAAAAATATTATCAGTTGCACTAAATGAACACAATCTGCAGTAAAGCACCTAACTGCCAAACCTCTCATAAGCTCAAACCTCCTGTTCTTTCGTATGCCTATGTCTCACTTTTGTCATTTCTAACCCACCTCTCACTTAATGCTCAATCCTGTGGTGCCAAAGGTAACTCGCTTTCCTATCTCCTACATCTTGTCTTAAAGCTTTTCCCATTGTATCATTCAGTGAGGATATGAAGACATTTTGTTAGGAACTCTTCTAAACTGCAGGGTCTGCTTTAGCACCTGGTCTGTCAGTTTGTACTTTCTGGCCATCTTGCTTGTAGGCTTTCCTTATGTGGATGGTGAGGTTGAAGATTCTCCTCCATGCTTGTTCTCCATATCTCTTGCTATATTCTGTCCTGCAGCCTTGCACAGCTTTACTGGCATTGATTATGATGAGCTAATTTGACACCTGTATCTCAATAGAAATGGGGAACTTCAAGTTGCATATGGATCTTCAGAGTTTCTGTCGGTGTTATTCCATGTATTGAGACACCCCAGGACAAGGAGATGTTATGTCTACCTCTCAAGACTTAACAGTCCTTGATACCAAAAATAAAATTAACATTGGAATAGTTAGTACTCTCCTCCAGACAGTTTACACACAAAGCTGGCAAGTATCATTGTTCCTGTTTGACCCCCTTAAAAGCCAGCAAAAAACTGCAGTGTCTGTTCTGGGCAGTTCAGCAAAGACAGGTGAAAGGATGCACTGAACAATTGCTCTGGAAATACTGTTGAATCAGGCTGATGATAAGGAGGATTATCTGGAAGATGGTGTCAGAGGAACTGTATTTATCTTTTTTTATATTAAACAGTCTAGATGTTCCTAAAGGAAGTCATTAAAATACCTTACACTTTTTAAAAATTTTTTGATAGATGGTATTGAAACTGTGGATGCCGGGTGGCTGACATGTCAAACGGAAATAAGACTACGTCTGCATTATTCTGAAAAACCACCTGTAGTGATATCTAAGAAGAAATTTAAAACCTCAAGGTTTAGGTAAGAGCTGGCTCATCTCAGCTTACAATTTATCTCCTGTTAATTGTCAATGCTAGTGATTATTTACTTAATGTAGCCTTTAATTTTGGGTTGCTAATAGTGGTGTACTGTCAGGCCAATTGTCAAGTAAGCACTTGTAGAAAAAATTTGGCCATGACATTAAATCAGTTGTGTGTTTGTCACCTCATTTTATTATGAATGTAATTTCAAAAGGTGGTTCTCCTGTTTCAAGAAAGGAAGACAGTCAGAACTATTCTAGTTTCACTGCTGAGTCAGTGCTTGTCATCTCTTGCCCTTCTGATAGTTATGAAGCTATTTAAGATGTATAAAGTAGGTGTGATAGCACAAGTTTAGCAGTAGGTAACAGGAGTCTTTCAGAAACGTGTACCACACTAACCTTGGTGTTTCCTGCTTCATGGCTGGAATTGTAATATTCTGAAGTAGTTCTGTTTCAGAGGGTTGGGTTTTTTTTTCTTTTCTTGAAAATTGCAGAATGGAAGCAGCAGTTTGGGGGAAGGAAAGGGGAGAAGGCTTCCAGATGTTTTTTGGTAAGGAAAAATAGTAGTAGGTAACAAAGTAAACAGCCCTGTCCATTTAACATCTGGTTAATTCTCACTGGCATTACAGATTTCCAGTCAGTAGGGATGGTGGAGACAATAGCATTGTCTAATCACTTCTGTGGCTATTAAGATCAGTTTGTTTTTATCTGTAGAGGTGTCTCAAAGCAGGCATTATTATAACTATACAGTTGACTGACAGAAGTGAGTAACTTAGTCCTAATGTTTTGAGGACTGCACTATTGCCCTGAGTATTTAATTTCCTTCACCTCTTAAATCTCTAGGATCTGGAGCTTGCTTGCTCCGTGATTAACAGATCATTCAGTTAACCTGGGAGTTACTTCTGCACTGTGTGCTTTACCTTTATGGTCTGACACTTGATTTTTTTTTTTTTTTTTTAAATCCCTCTTCCCCCAGCTCCTCTAATGAGGGTAAAGTTTATTTAATACTATGTTTGGTGGCAATTAATACTTATATCCTGTTCTCTAAAGCTTTTCAATTTTTCTTTGTGTGTTTTATAGCAGGTAGAGAGCAATTTCTGAAGCCTGATCCTTGTCTAAATTAAATGGTTGAAATACAAACTTGATAAGCTGAATGCATTTGCTAGATACTGTTTTCCACATTCTGCTTAAAAAGTTAGATCTGCCCAGGTGGTTTTTATGACTTGCTTGCTATGGCAGTGTCACTTTTCAAGTGGGTGGAGCATCTGTGTTGTGACTTCTTTTTATGAGGGTATTAAGGATGTGGACTTTGTCAGGGTTTTCTATGATTGTAATTGTTTCACAGAATGTTTCTTTGAGATGTGAATTCAGTTTTACAAGTGAATTGACATGTCACTAAATGAGAACTCTTTATCCCATCTGCTACTTAGAGGATTCAGAAATAAATGCTCATATATGCTTCCATCCCTGGCATAAATCATTCTGTATGGAAGGTTTGCTTTCTATAATAATGAATTGAATCTTATATAAAAAAGCTTATTCTTCTTAGTCCAGGATTTTTCAGAAATTGTACTGTTTACTTTTAAATAGTGTTACAGGATTTTTTGAGGGACTCCTTAATTACTTAGGGGTCTTTTGTTTATGTCAAATAGAATATGCTTATCTGCCTTATCAGCGTTCAGAGAGACTTAAAAGTTTTGTGTGTGCATTTAGTAGCAGCCACCAGTATTCAGGCATCGGTTGTGATGGCTACTGCTATTTTTAGTCCTTTTTATTAGCCTTTTGGCATTATGTGTATCAATTTATGGAGAAAGGCTGTCTTATATGGCAACCCAAATTATTAATCCAGTGGAGTAGCCACTTCTTGGACCACTAATACAGTTTTCACATTTATGCAAGTTTCAGTTTTAGAAGTGATTTGAGCACTTAAATTTGACTAAAATAAGATTTAGACAAGAGTTGCAAACTCTGATTCTTGTGAGGACCCACTGCCTACAGTCTTGTCATCTAGATGGTGGTGTTGAAAAGAATTCCTGTGTTGTATGAGCTTCTGCTCAAGCTTCTTTCTAATTCTTTACTGTTTCCAAAGACATTTCAGTGACTTAACTGTTCATTTTGTATTTCTGGTTGAGTAGAGTAAAACTCACTATAGAAGGCTTAGAGGAAGATGAGGACGACGAAGAGGGCCAAGAGAAAACATCACCTACTGTCCCTCAGAAAATGGCAAACACTGTGGAGTTCTCCTTAATAAGTAACAACGAATATAAATGTCGGCACACCCAACCAGACTGTGGTTATGCTTTGCAGCCAGACCGATGGATAGAATACACAATACAAACCATGGAGCCTGATAACTTGGAATTAATCTTTGACTTCTTTGAGGTATGTTGCTTTACCACTAAGAAGCAACTCCAGCCTACCTTTGGGAGTTAGTCAATTACCATGAAGATTTCCCTGTTGCGATAGGGCTATTGCCTGACATTCTTGATCATTCGGACTCATGTGAACAAGTTTAGGAGAATTTCAGCTACTACCCCACTTTGCAGAGAGGTTTTATGGGTCTTCTCAGTATGGCACAGAAAGTTTTGCAGTTTCTGCTTATTTTCAAGTTAGTACACATTAGACTTGTAGCTTAGTACTGTGTGTAGTTAGGTTGGCTTGGTTTTTCTTCTTTACCAGCACTAAGTTTTCCTTATCTTTTGTGGACCTGAACAATGTGTGTATGAACTAGTTACTGGACAATTATTTGATCTTAAAATTAAGTTATAAACAGAGATTTCTCTGAGCTAGTGAAAATGAAAGCTGGATATTTGCAGATTCATACTACTACACCTGTTGTTTTGCACTGTTTTTTTTCTCCTGAAAGATCTTAATACTCAGTCCTTTTTAAAAGAAAACAACTTTTGTCTCTTCATACTATTTATGCAGAAAAGGACTTGGTTTTGTTTTTAAGCATTCTGGTTTTGGTCTAAAAATACCCCCAAGATCACTTACAGTCATAACTGAAGTGGCTACATAGTTCCTGAACTTGGCTATGGTCAAGTCCATGTTCTGCATGTTAGTTGTCCTTCTCCTTTCTTGCAAATGAATGCAAAATGCAAAGGGCTAATTATTATTTCAGTTCATCTTTGTTCTAAACATGGCTTGGGCTTTTTAGAAGACAGCCTGTGGTACACATGCAATTTAGATCTGAAAAGCTTATCAAATCTAAGATCAAAGACAAACATACTCAAGTTTGTAGATTTCCATCAACAATTTCATATTACTGATAGTTATTTGTAACATTGTTAAACAATTTTTTAGCCTGAAATTAGTGTTTTCTGCAACACACAAGAAATTTTTGTTGCTTAAGTGCCTGTATATATCTTCCTGAGGAGCAAGGAGGAAGATGCTGAGAATTCTCACCTACATCTAACAGTAGGTGTTTTGGTTTTTTGTTTGTTTTGTTTTTAGGAAGATTTAAGTGAGAAAGTAGTACAAGGCGATGTGCTCCCAGGTCATGTAGGTTCTGCCTGCCTCCTGTCATCCACAATTGCAGAACTTGGAAAGAGTGCTGGAATTCTTACACTTGCTATTATGAGCAGAAATCCAAGGAAGACAATTGGAAAAGTTAGAGGTACAGTTGATGCAAACAGATGTGGATAACTTTACTTGAAGTCATCCATTGTCTACTGATATGTGATTTTTGGTATTTTTTTCTTGTAGTGGACTACATAATTATTAAGCCAATACAGGGATATACTTGTGATATGAAGGCTTCATATGCAAAATATTGGAAACCAAGAACAACTCTAGATGTTGGACACAGGGGAGCAGGAAATTCTACAACAACAGCTAAGTAAGTTCAGTTGCATTTTAATTGGGAGGGATTGTGTTTCACTGGCATCAATTTTGGAAGTGGACAGTTTAAAATAAAAAGCTACAACCTGTAATCATTTAAGTCACTTGATATTTAAGTGTGGGTTTTCTCTAAAACACTTCTGATTTTTTTTTGCCGTTTCAGTGGATTTTTGTGCTATGCTGCATCTAAAACCACCTTTTTTTGATGTTATTTTAGACTTGCTAAAGTTCAAGAGAACACTATTGCCTCCATGAGGAATGCTGCTAGTCATGTATGTACACATGTTTGCATGTATAGTTAAAACTAGATTGGCTTGTATGCTCAGGTTCCATGATTCAATACGATGAATCGTAACTGCACTGTTACAAAATTATATCGAATCACTGTGGAAATTCCCTGAGACATAGGAAGGGAAGTAATAGCTAGACTAGACTTTCATTCTTAAATTCATTAAAAGACCCTTAGATCTTCTATCTAATATGTTCTCATGGTGCTCTAATGAAGAGAAAAAAATTATCTCAACCCTGCAGAGACATAGTGTTGGAATAATTGTGAACAAATGAATAAAATTTTGGCTCTAGTAGTCTGTCAGCATCCTCTCAGGTGTCAAATGTCTTGCTCAGGGATTGCTGGGTACCTAAAACTGGTGTCCAGAAATGAGACCTGGGAGCTGAGCTGCTAGAATAAAGCAGTCCTTTTCAGTATTTGCTACAATGAAGACTTGGAATCCTAATAGAGTTTCAGTTTAGGGGGTACTAGCTGCAGGTGCTTAAATTCTGTGATTGAGGTGGTTGGTCACTTCTATTCCTTCCAGTAATCGCAATCACTGAAGTGACCTGTGGTAAGATTGATCTAGACAATCTAGTGAGACATGGCAGTAGAGTAGCTGGAGCCAGAAGCACTTTCAAGGTTCCTTGTCTAGCTCCTGTTTTCACAGTGAAGAGCTGTGGTTAGTCATACAAAGATGTTGCAATGAGATCACCTACCACTTAACTTGCAGGGTTCAGGTACTTCTTCCCTAATGTAGATTATTACCATATACATTTTTGAAGTTGCTAAAGTGATGGGAGCAGAATGTGGAGTGTTATGCTCATTGGCTACTGCTTCTGGAGTACTGTACTCCCCAAGAACTTTCTCTTGTTTAGGAGGTAGAATATAATTTGAACACAGTGTCTGGAACAGGAACTGACGGCAGAGCAAAAGAAAACTACAGCTACTCAATTACCATTTTGAACAGTAGTTCTTAATTTGTTGGGTGGATGCTGCAGGTTTATAGGCAGCATTTTAAAAGCCCACAAGAGGTATGCATTGAGACAGAAATTTACTGTGAAGTTATATGCAGCATTGCCAGAAAAGAACTTTCAACTATTTACAGATTGAAAAAGCTGGAAGCCACCACTCTAAAAATATTTCTGCTAAAAAACAGGGCTGAAATAAAGCCTGTCCTGTTTTCTTTGTGTACTGACTGAAAAAGCATATACAAGTCAGGATGATAATTTGATGAATGATACTCCTTCAAGGCCTTTCAAAGTAATAGCTTACAGATGGTCAAAAGAAGGGGTTTTTTAAAATACTTGTTTCTGTGTGTTTCTTTCTGTCCCTCTTTTTCAAAGGGATTGTACTTAGACCTTTTGTTTGATCTTTCTCTTTAAGCTTAATATAAAATAATACACAGTTGAAAATGACAGGACACAGCTGTGTCCAGTAAATTCTCCTCTTGCAGATGTTAAACACTGTTAAACTGATAGTTTTATTCACTGGTGAACTCCAGCAGCTCCTCAGTATATGTCAATTTGTAATGGTCACTTGTCTCTTGGTAGGGTGATGGGAAGGAGGGAGGAAGGAAGGGCACTGCAAAGGCATCTGTGTTTGAAAACATTGTCTTAACATCTTTCTCTGAAATCAAGTTTATAATACTTGAATGTTAAAGGGCATATGAGATTAAGCAAGCTATATGTATCAGAACTGTATTATGGTAATTATTTTTTTATTTTTCCCTATATATAATTTTTTTCTAATCCATTGTTGAGTATCTCGTAACAGTTATGTTCAACATCTGGTTGACCTGTGAATTCTTGGCAACTTATCTGCAATTCTGTAGTCCATGTGCATCAATAGTTAAAGGAGTTTGGTTTTGTTCTGTGTTTTCTCCCATTTTCTGTAGGGAGCAGCATATGTGGAATTTGATGTACATCTTTCTAAAGATCATGTGCCTATTGTATACCATGATCTCACATGTTGTATGGCCATGAAGAAGGTAAAGATGCTATCTGTATTTTATCTTAAAATACCACCATTCTAGAAACTAAAATGTCAAGCTATCATAGAAATAGTTGCGGGGAATGAAGGGACGAAATGGAAGTAAAGAAACAACATTAACACGTGCATAAAGCAGAGAGCATGGAAGCTGAGTTTTTCCTTTTAATATTGTAGCAATGGTATTTCAGATGCATGGTTTGAGACTCTTCAAGACTAGTTACTTTTAGCTTTTGTCTATTTATGTTCTGGAAGAAAAGTGCAGACAACTGTATTATAATAGCACCTCCAGGATGGTCGGAGTAAGAACTTCTGGTGGTTTGGTTTTTTGAAGGAGAGTCAGTGTGACTCCCAGCATGACTTCTCACTCTGATACTTAAATGTATACTTCTCTTAAGCAATTACGTACCCGTAAAA
The DNA here is from genome assembly GCA_024605025.1 of Megaceryle maxima. Taxonomy (NCBI): domain Eukaryota; kingdom Metazoa; phylum Chordata; class Aves; order Coraciiformes; family Cerylidae; genus Megaceryle; species Megaceryle maxima. The sequence goes on along the minus strand of JANHGN010000672.1, from coordinate 16,901 downwards.
GCTCTTTAGGTTGTACAAAAGTTTATCTTCTTTGGTATCCCAGTATTGGCCAGCTGATAGAAAGCACAATAGTAGAAGAAAGAAGGATCCTCTTCATTTAAGGAGTTTGATTAGCCACAAATGTCTTGGCTTGCGTTAGTTTTTCCAACTCTTTCTTTAACACTTTTTTACTTCAGTATTTTGCTCTGTTTAACTGTGAGGTAAACAATATACTTATGTCTTCTTGGGCTAGTAAGTGTCGTTGAAGGACTGCTTTTGGATTACTTGATGGAACAGAAGGAAAGGAGTTGACAGAAATTCTAGGAGCAGGAGCATGGCTCTTGAAAGCAAGTGTCCTATTTCTTTCCTAGCTTACCTCATAAGGTTGCAGTTGTTCCTTCTTTTCTAACTAAAAACTCTTTTCTGCTGTTTTTGTAAGCATCAAGAGCATTATAACGTGTACAGTGAACAGTGCTGTTAATTGTATGTACAAACAAGCATTCCTTAAGAGGTGCTCTGAACAGTCTATCACAATACCTCTTAAATACCCAAGTTTAATAAAGCATAGCAATTAAGTATTTTTATAAAGTGACATTACACTCATTATTAATAAGAGAACTATAGACATAAGGACCACTGACTCAAAGAACCTACTGAGGTGCTTTTCTGTCTGGTCTGTTGCATGTTCCTCACAGAGGCCAGAACACTTGAATTCAGCAGCAGTGCAAAGAGGTTGGACTCTGTTCTGCTCTAGTTTTCTTCCTCCCTAGTTTTGGCAGTAAAAACAAAGATAGCCTGTCAGAACAGACTTCAAGAAGAGTTCTCTTTCTTAGCACTAAGTCTGATATCAAACTCTCACATCCATTGTAATACTGCAATTTATAAGAAGCTTGGTTTTAAACAGTTGTGGAAATGCATATTCACTATATATTGAATCAGTATTGTCTTGTTGAGTAGAAATTTCTTTATAGTGAAGAAAAATGAAAAAATGGATTGACAGACTTAATTTTTTTTTTAAAGATCTTTATTTTGGGACAGGATATAAGTGTCTCAGTTTTACCTGGATACTCTTCTTTTTTTTTTTTTTCCCCCTTAGTCCTAAGGCAGTTCACTTTAAAAATTATTCCTGGATAAACAATAATAATGTATTTCTTTATTACAGTATTTTCTGTAATGTATTTTCTTGCAGTTTTCTTCCCTAAATACATTAACTGATCAAGTTTGTACAGAATAAATGAGCTAAACTTTTCTGAAGAAAGAATATTGAAGTCTCTGACTTGTATGAAAGACTAAATCCTGGTTTTTGTGTGTAGTTGTTTTTTTTTTTTCAAATTGACACCTCTATGCTTCTGAGTGCCTATGTCTCTAAAAAAAAACAATCTCATCTTTATCACTAAAGAGAAAAAAATAGTTGCATTTGTTTACCATATTAAAAGCATTTAGGGGTTTTTTTTTGTAGTTTTCAGTGATGCTCAATTATGTATTATTTCCCTTTCA
>JANHGN010000671.1:56769-80923 GCA_024605025.1 Megaceryle maxima | reverse complement strand
GGGGTGTTAGGACCTGGCTGATCTTGAAGTCACAGCCCCATTCCAGACTTCTGATCAGAGCACTCAAGGTTTCCATAAATAGTACCATCACCAAAGTTCTCCTACTCAGCCCTAATGCAGCAATATAATTCCCTAACTTCGTTCTCAGAAACAGCTGAGATTTTTGGCTGCATTATAAAACAAAAAGGCAAAGAGGAGGGGAAAAAAAAAAAAGCAGGGGGTGGAAAACAGCTTGAGGGAAATGCCTGGCATGGAAAAGCTTTAGCCTAAATAGCTGAGCTTTGGCAAAGCTGTAAGCAGTCAGACTGCTTCTTACAATGAAAACCACCTGACACGCTTGATGGGTGCATACCCACCCATAAAAACGCAGACACTTCTATCTGCAAAACCCGGCGCTCTGCAGCAGATAGAGTGAGCAGTAATGAATGGGTTCAAATCATAGCAGCAAGATCAAGATTAGGTAAGAGGAGAATGTTTAGCTGCAAAGATAACTTGAGTCCTGGGAGACATTTCCCAGGAGAAATGAGTTTCCATCACAGGAGGTTGTCAGAAGCAGATGGAGTACAACCATCCCTGCCACAGCAAAGAGCAGCTAAAAAGTGAACCAGGTGACACATTGACACACCTCAATATTTACTCTACACACAATCATTTACACATGCTAACAACAAGCAATGATGCTTTCCCTTTAGTAGAAGGGTTTTGACTGTTGAAGTGACCTATTTTTCACATCCATGTTTTAACAGACAACATCTTTACCTCCATCTGACAGAAGTGAAGCAGAAGCACATGGAGGTTATGTGACTTGTCCATGCTCATGAAAAACTACTTCTGTCAGGGCTGATGACACCAGTATTTAGAGTTTTGCATTCATCGCTTCTTGACCCAAATAATTCTTCTCCCTGGGAATTTCAGAAAAGTTCACATGCATATTTTCATGGTCACTGATTGATGGAGTTCCTTTTTTTGGCCGCTGCTGTTTCTGCTCTAGGGTTTATCTGAGCCTAGTACCCCAGGATCTCCTTACAGCTACCTCAACCTCTTTCTTCTTTTCTCCAGCCAGGGGATTTCCACTCTGTTGTCAGACCCAAGGTTGCATACATTCCTTTTATCTAGCAGTCTGCTGTGCTTCATCTTTGAGGAAAGATCCTGGTTGGGAGCTTTTCCTCCTTGTTTCCATCATCTACTTTTCAACTTCTTCCCTTCCAACCTGGCAGGTCTTCACTGTATGTCTAACTCTTCATAAAATGGGGATTCCTGATTATTTGCTCTTTCTGTTCCTTCTCTTTCAATGCTTCATTTTAACTGTAGAAAGTCAAAGAGTAATCCTTTGGGAATTAGAGGAAGCCACTTTAGAGCATGAGAAAATTCAGAGACCATCCTACTGCTGCCCAACCAAGGGTGTCTGGTGGGCAGCTCACAACCCTGGGAACAGCTTGTTTCCTCACCACTTCTCTTTTGCTCTTAACAGCAAGTTCCTTGATTTTATCATGTACCAACAAATTTATGAGTATCAGCTTTGAGCCCCACAGATCTTTTGGGATCCAGTGGTTTTTGCTTTCTTCCACCCTATTGTCCTTTAGACTTCATTTTCATATCTTTTATATTTATGGTAATTTTCTCAGTAGCACCAAGTTGTTCACCTGTTTTTCTTTGGTTTGCTTCTAAGATGGGAAACAGCTACAATTAGTTCAGGATCTGTTCTCATTTTGCACTCCGCAGACTTATTTCCCACAGTGTTGGATCCTGGCCCCTGTCACATCTGCTCTCACTCAGTTTGGCAACGTACTCCTTTTCCACCGTGGTATCTTAATGGCTCTTTTCTTCTCATGGGGAGTCTATGACCACTGCAGAGTTTTGCCCTTTAATATCTGGCAACAACCTGAATCAACATTCATTTCGAAGGATCAAAACCAGGTGCATTCTTCATGCTACTGTTTTAGGGTCAGGAAGGGGATTGTTTGGCCACCCAGTTAAGGCTTCTGCCTCAGTAAAAGCCAAGTACAGATTCAAGGGATTCACACCTTCAGCTTCACTTGTAACCAGTCTGGGTGGAAGTGTGTAGAAGACAACATGCAATGACACTCAAGGATTACCTTCCTGACAGATCCTCCTGCAGGCAGCACAGTCCTTCATCACCTCCAAGGTAAAGTCTGCAGACTGTTATGGAGCAGAAAACAAGCCCAGCTAAACGTTACTTTGCAGCTCCTTCCTGGTTAGTCAGTTGTCATGGCAGACCTGTTTCTCTTTGCCAAAGGGACACATAGTCTGGGTGCCACTGCTGAGAGAGGATGAGGCGACGACCACGGAAATTGTTCTTAGCAGAATATGTTAATTCAAGCACTTTAACTTTCACATAAGTGCTGCCAATAAAGCATTTCAGAACAGAGTTTTAAGGTCCAAAGCTATTTCAAACTGTGTCACCCACCATGGTTGTACATCTTGGTTGCTGGAGCTTTGTCTCCCATAGAATAAGTCATAAATATCTGAAAGCGTCCCCAAGAAGGGCATTTCCCCTGAGAACCACAAAGCTGGTAAAAGCCTACACTTTCTGTCCACTGAAAAAAGAAAACATCCTAATCATTTAAAAAGTCAATTAGTTCCATTCCCTGAATTACTTTGGAGCAAACAGAAATTAAAGCTGGTTGAGTCAGTCTGGTCTTTAGGTAACTAGAGCTCAGTGTCAAAGCCACACGCCACTGTCCCCACCCCAGCACAGGAGTACAGCAAGCCCTCACAGTGCTCTCCCATGGGGCTGTTTCCCAGTATTTATCACTAACGCTGCATTTAGGAGTAGCGTGATTGTCAGCAAACATCTAACAAAAGCCCAGGAGCATCGTACAGCTCCCACAGCTGCTGCCCGCACACCAGCTTTCACACCACTTTGTGAGAAGAGTGTGCAAAGTGCTTTGAAAGTCAGGTCTGCACCTTTTTTTCCATCTGAAGCCACCTTTTTTATGCTTGCCTAGGCAAAACTGAGTACCTCGGGTGACTAGCTGCTGTCCCAAGCACAAAGGCAGGCTGTTAAACGTGACGCTGCCCTTGGTTTGAAAGCACCATCCTCCTCCACTTTGTTTCTCGTTGTATTTAAGGGCGCACAAGAGCTTTTCTCCAAGGAAAGCAACACAAAGCTGAAGGGAGAAAACCAGATCATGAGCCCCAAGTTATTAAGTGCAAGAAGCTACGTTTAAAGTACAGTCAAAGCAGAGGTGTGTATGAATACGGACATCAAGCTGGGTCTCCATCATGATTCCTCTGCGCTGCCTTTGAACTGAAGAGGAAGTGCTCGTGGCAATGCAGGATGCAAAGCTGATTATGTTTTCTTACAGAGCAAAGCATGTGCAGCCAGGGAACACATGACTGCCAAAAGATGAGAAGGAGACTAAAATTCAGCACTTTGTCTTCATTCACAGTTTCACAAAGTACTCTTTTTTTCTCCCCATGCTGCTTTCCCTTCAGAGACTTCAGAAAACACATTAGAGACAGTTTAAAAAAATACCTCAAATCCTGAGAGCAGAGGTAGGGAAGCTGAGGTGTAGTTTATGTTCCTACTCAGCTGCAGTAGATGGGCCAGAGCAAAGCAGTAACTGCAATTCAAAGACCTTGAGCCTGTCTCCTGTAGCTGGTAGCTACAGTCCCACCATTCACTCTGAGGTTCATGAAAGCTGCCCAGCATTGAACACCTTTCTAATGCATCTTTGCCCTATTCTCTCTTTAGTTCACCACGTTTCATAAACTCCTGGACCCTTGCAGATATCACACTCCCTCTCATTTTCCATTAATCTACTCAGAAACTATTTAAATACCTTCATTGTCTTTGTGATTTCCCGATTTTCATGTTAAGCACATGAAGCTCTCACTATGACAAGCATTTCTCAGCAGTACGCCTGTTTCTCTAACTTAAATACAGTGCTGAGCACCTGCAAGAGATGCCTGTTCAAAAAGACAGTTACAGTTTCTCAGGGTACTAAGCCAGTAGCAGTTGATAAAACAGTCACCTGGGGCAGAAGGTGCCCCAGCTGCCCATGGCTCAGAGATGAAGGGACCACTGTTCCATTTCTGGCACTCTGGGGACAAAGCAAGCACATACCCCCAGCACAGAGCTTAGAGCTGCTTTAACAGTGGTGAAATGTAAGCTTCAGCCTAATTTTTCTTCCAAAGTTTCATTACTCTTGTGGGATTTTTCTTGCAAGTGTACTCTCCTAGCCCCAAGGGGTTGGCTTGTCAAGCACAGCTTCTTGTCAAGACAGAAATACTAGAGATCAAGAGCAGCTGCTTTCTTTACATTGCCAATATGTTTCCAACGACCGGTGCTTGTGCTGTGCTCACGAGTACAGCCCCTGTTCAGGAAGGCATTTATTCAGCACATGCCTAGAAGCCATTGACCTGAATGAGACTCAAGCTTGTGCTTCAGATTTGTTCTGAATCAAGGCCTGAAAGACAGGATTTATATTCCCCCCCACCCCACTCATTTAAACACTGAAACCCAAGACTGTAACACAGTATATTGAAGTGTCCCTCTACAGCTGTTCCATCAGCTCATGAATCTTGAGGAAAGGCCATCAGTTACAGGTTGCTGCAACTGTGGTAAAAGCTGAACCTTGCATTTATCTTTCCACAGCGTACATTAACAACTAAGATGTACGATATTGTCTTGCTATCAGATTTAGAAAAGTTTTGGAGGCTTGTGGCACACGATGGACTCTGAAATGTTTTCCTTGGATTGAATATCAGGCTGCATTTTGATTAGGAGAAATATATACTGGGGAAAGGCAGGCAGTGATGAATTAACAATTTCCTATCGCTTTCTCAGGCTTACTATTCATTTTAGGTGGAACAAATTTGTGTCAATTGAATAATTCCATAGAGACATTGATTTATTTGGAATTCAAAGAAAACATTCTAAGATTCTTAAACATAAAAAGTACCACTTTGATTCACTCTAGGCTTTTAAAGTATTTTTCAAGTATTTTCCAGTCTGTGGCAATATCCAAAAAGCTTTCTCTTGCCATCAACAATTTAGGTTGAGGCACATTGTTTCTAAAAACCAGAACAGCACTTTCTGGGTTTCTACCATGCAGCACTAACACCAAACTAGCCTCATCTGTCATGTTCTGCTGCCTTTAGCCTTCATGATTATTTTAATTAGAAGCACCCAACAGAGCCACATTAGACCCCACCTACACCAAAGTGAGGAAGCTTAAGAAAAAGTTACCCAGTGGAACCAGCTCTTGCTTCCCTGGTAGCTGTTACCCTCTCCACAAGGTTTTGGAAAATGCAGCTTACAGTAAAATTCTCCATCACTCCTCTAAGGGAAAAACAATTGGTCTATATTTAGGTCGAAAAATTAAACAGTAGTAAACACAGTGAATCATAAGCAAGCCTGACAGTCGTGCTCAGAGGAACGTAGCCCCATATGAAGGGTCACGTCAGCGCTCTGCCTGCGCCTTACGGTCACAAAGATGTCCCAGAGCAGGACAGCCAAGTATTTCCTCTGAGGAAAGAGGCTGTGGATCTTTTAAATAAAGAATTGGATCCTGTGCAATAATTACAGCCTTTGTAGGCAGCAAAGGCTTCAGTCAAGTTCACGCTCCTTTAATTAAAAGGGCTATAGCTCCTTCCACATTAAATATCCTCATCTAAATAATGAGCTTTCAATACACATGACCCAATAAATGCTGCCTCTGGATTGCATATTTAGCATCTTCAATAAATAAGGCTATAATTTCAACTACTAACTAGCTATGAATAGCAGTTTAAAATAACAAAGCAACCATTCAAATGGAAAGTTAAAATGGCATTTCAAGATCTAAAATGGTTTGAAATTGTTGCTAACAGGAGGCATTCTGCTCCAGTCAGCAGCCTGTTGTCACAGGGCTGGACACCCCAGAGACTCCTACCTCTCCATCAAGCTGAGCTCAACTTGGCCCTCAGGTTCAAGCTAATTGGAGCAGGCGATGGACGGCCAGAGCATGACCTCCTCGGCTTTGTTTACGGAGGAAGCTCTTCTCATTAGATCGCTGGATGGCTCTGCACATTGCTGGGAGACAAATATACGGACTTTCACTTGTAGGTCAGCAGTTCAGATCTGATGGGGATGAGTAATGACAAGCTAATTGATCTCAGATGGCCGTTTGGTGGTCTCTGCAAAATGAATTTGGTGGTCTGGGTTCACATCTCAGGGGACGAGTGTCCATGTCATATGAAAACCAGCACCGTGCAGCTCCACTGCAAGGGCAAAGTCTGGAAGGAGACATGAAAGACACCCTCTTTTCTTATTCTCAGAGGGGGTCCCTTCACAGCAGGGCTGGAACACACTGACAACTGGAGTTGAACCGTTGACTCTGGCTGAGATTCTTCACGGCGGCTCTGAAGAGAAGGGGTTGCAATTTCCCTGCCTGCCCCTCCGCTCCCGGCGGAGGAGATGAAGGTTTGCTCGCAGCCCCTCTGCGCGCTGGGGAACTTGATGCCTGCGCCTAATTGGAGAAATGCTGACGATGTTCTCTTCTAATCAGAAACTACTGTGTGTGTTAAGGCTCTCTAATAATATATCCCCCATCCTTCCAGCACACAAGGAAAAACATGACCCTTTGCAACTCATCTGCTGGCTAAAATTAGTGATTTTTAGTGGTAATGCATTTCTTAAATTATGTCCAGTGGGGCAGAAAGAGCCTCAAAAACTCTTTCTCTCAGAAGGGTCATTTATACTGACAGAAATGCTAAAGCATATATCTTTCTGTCACAGCTCTGGCCCTCAGAAGAATTTCTAGATACAGTATTGCCTTTTTTATTTCTTTCCTTAAAGCATTATTAATTGCCTCCCCAGCCCTCTTTGCTGAAAACAATTGTCTGGGGTCAGACTTGAGGGCTGTTGTTTCCATTCCTGCTATGCACAAAGGACTGCTTCATTACAGAGCCTTTCCTGAGGAGCTGCAAATGGCCTGATCCGGCTTTCCCACTGGTTTTTAATACCAAAGTTGCTCAGCAGGTTTGCTCCCGATTTGCAGGGGCAGGCAAAGCTCAGCCTCTCGAACAGGACCGACGTAAAGCCAGCGGTACCATGGCCAAGGTGTGCTTCCCAACAGGGCTCCAGAGCAAGGAGGGGGCCAGCACATCACCCGTTTCATAGCTGGGCTCATCAGAAGCAGCAGCTCCACCAGGTAGACAAGGAGGACACCTCCATCCCAGCACCCATGGCTGGCTCTGCTTGGCTTGTCCCTGTGGGAAGCCACCTTGAAAAAAAAAAGTGGTAAATACTCCAAGGAGGAAGCCTCCTCAGGTCGGCAGGGAGGCGAAGCACGGGCTTTGTTCTCCATCCCAGTGCGTGGCCTCAGGCAAGCCCATGAGCCCTGAGGTTCCCAGGCGGCCACGCAGGCAGGTGTGGGCGCCGGCTCTGCCCGCACAGAGCCCTGGGTGCCCAGGCAGGCATAGGGATGATGGAGACATCCAGCACTGCTGGCACTCACAGCAGGTACAGGATGGCACAAGCTGCCCTTCTGCTCGCCAAACCCTCTGCGCCCCAAAATGTACAGAATACCGACCAGTTTGTTAACTGGGAAAATACACAGGGGCGCTCAGAGGGGAAGTGCTGGAGAACCAGAAAGCACTGTATTTGCATGTATAATGGCCATGTTTGCTGCTCCCTCCTCTACTCCCCCTCACCTTCCCCTCCCTGCTTCTGCTGCCATAAATCAGGGAACAGGCAGGAGATGCACCTCTGCTCATCTGCTGGTAATTTGGTTAGGCAGGGTGTAGCCACAGCATGCAAATCTGCACTTGCTTCCTCTTCTGCCTCAGATAGGCTGCCTTCGCACCCAGCTCTGACAGCGAGCCCAACAGAAGGGAGATGCTGCCCCAGCCACTCCAATTCTTCGTGGCTGAGCCCAACCCAGCCAAAGCCAGGATGATCCCCCAGTGGCACAGAGCCAACATACAAGGTCCTGCATTGTTTGCTTCCCCATGGCAAGGGCACTGAGGCTTCCCTACAGCTCCTGCCCCTCCAGGAGGGCACCGGATTTCCCCATTCACATTATTTTGTCCTGCTTTAAATTAGGAGGAGGGCCTGGTTGGGACACAGCATGGGAGCTCTGAGGCCATTCCTCCCAGCACTTCCCAAGCCTCCCCACTTGCTTGTGGGGCACACAGGGATGAACACAAGGAGCAGCCCCACACTCAAGTCATGAGCCACCCAGCTCTTAGCCCACTTCCCCCACCACACTCCCTCTGCACACGCTTGGTTCATAACACCAGCTCTGGGCAGGATTTACCCTGGAAACAGCTCATTCTAAGTTAGAAAGCCTCGTGCTTTCTAGGAGGGTGCCAGCACAGCTCTCGTTGAGGGGAGGACTGGCCCAGCCCAGGCACCAGTCCCTATCCCTGCAAGTCTCATTGCAGCAGCTGCGCCTGGACTGAGGCCATTCTGGGGATGCAGAGAGGTCTGTAGGGAGCAGGCAGAGGAGAGCCGAGCTCCTAGTGGGCAGCAGCCACAAGATGTGATGCAGGGAGCAGTAATTGCTCCCAAAAATCTGCTACTATAGCTCCTCTCCTTCCTGCTGCTGTAGTTGTATTCAAATCATGGCCTGACATTGAAAATACCTACAGCTACTGCAGCTTGGTCCACCTTAGCCCTTTCAGGGGATTTGTTTCAACCAGCAAGCAGCCACCATGACCCTCCTGGGTGCCCCATGGGCTGGGATCTAAGTAGGGACCCTCTCCCCAGCTGCTGCAACCTTCTCAAGGGTCACATCAGCCAAGCACAACTGGGACAGGGGTCAAGCAGAGCCTCAGTCTTTTCTCTTCCCTTTCCAGCATGCAAGGAGCAAATTGAACTAACTCCCAAGCAACCTAGCAAGGAAATAATCAATTTAATTGCACCCCTCCCCACCAACAACCCCTCCTGTACCTACCAGCTGCTGCTCAACACCCACATCCCAGGGCTGCACACACAAGGAGGCCATCTGCAATGCCTAGGATGGTTAGCAGGAGAGAGAATAAAGGTATATAGGGCTCTTCACTCTCCTGTCACCCTGTAAAACAACCAGCCTTCCTGCACATCCACTCAGAACCTCTGGTGAGCTCATGGCACGGCAGCACGCGGGGCTTGCCACATGAAGAAGCAGCATGCCTGGTCCTCCTCCCCGACAGGGAAGGAATTTGAAGAGGTGATTTATAACTCACACGGTTTGTGGCTCTGAAAAACCCCACCAATCTCCGCTGAGAGTCTACCAGTGCATTTGCTCTAGTGTTGGGTGCAGGGCCAAAAGCTTTGACCCATCCCTTTCATGCAGCACCTTGTACTCTTTCCACCAAAGCTTCTCTCACAGAATGCCTGGTTCAGCACCAGGTGACACCAGCCTGGGAAGAGCTGTCCTCTCCTTTCAAAACCTTTCTGTACACAAACACAAACCCTTAATTCATGCTTCCAGGCCCTGCTCACCCCTACAATCAAACAGCACATTTCCAAGATACCACAGGGCAGAGGCACATTTAATTTCTAGCAAAATCATAGAATCATTTAGGTTGGAGAAGACCTTTAAGATCAAGTCCAACCACTAACCCAGCCCTGCCAAATTCAAAGTCTCCACACGCAGACCTCAGAGGCTCCTTAGACCACTCTGTTGCTAATGCCAGGTTTTTCAAGCAGGAAAAAAAAAAAAAAAAAAAAAAAAATTCCCTTCCAAAAATCTATAAATGCCTCCTGGAGATGCTGAGATCCCCAACTCCCCCCCCACCTGGGGTGCTTCAACACCACAGAGGATGCCCATGGAGCAGAACACCCCCACAGGACAGCACCACCCCAAATGTACCTGCTTTGCAGCATTGCTTTCCTTTCCTCAAGCAGCTCAGGAGCCTGAAGTGAGGTGCACAAACCCTCTCTCTTTAGAGGAGCACTATAAACACCCCCCCAAGAGCCCACTGCCCCTGGCTGCGGCCTTTTATAGCCCTGCAGGCAACTGGCTGATGTTCCTCAGGTGGGGGGCTCTCTCTACAGGTGGCTGGAACAAGCCCTTCCCCAGGCCTGCCCCAGGGCCACCCACCTCCTGACAACTTCTCTGTTCCCAAAGGGACCCTGCACCCAAAGCCACAGTGCTGCTGGGTGGGAGGGCAGGGCAGGACCAGGCCCCTGAGGGGCTGCCCTGGGCAGCTGCGCATCCCCTGGCAAGGATTCCAGAGTTGTTTTTTCCCCTTGTGTAAGGGAAGCTCTGAGTTTGGTACGAGGAAAGCGGGTGCTCACGTGAGCAGGGCTAGCCTAGCATTTGAAGGAAAGCCATTGTCTGGAAAATACTTGTAATACGATAAGCAGGTTTAATATTTTTTTTACTGTACATTTTTCATAATAAATCCAGGGCTACATTTTCCATGCGTTGTAGAGAGGCAGATTTTAAGAGCTGATGTTTGGAGACATTGAGAACTTAAAGCTTCTCAAGAGAAGGTGGGAATTTCTGTGGTGTAAGAGCTTGAGCTCATTGCAGGGTGAGGGAGGGGGCTGACAAGATTCCCCCCATGCTTCCCAGGAGGCTCAGAGCTAGTGCCCACTGGAGACAGCTGGGCAGCTCATGCTCCTTTTGGATGATCAGTGTTGACTCTCTGGATGCTCAAGGGCTGGATCCAGACTGTGGACCATTACTGAGGAGCCTACCTTTGCCAGGTGCCCTATTTCTCCCAGGAGACACGGCATTCAGGAGAGGAGGGAAAGGGCTCTGCAGGTCACTCTTGCCTGTGATGTTTTCCAACCGCTTTTCCTCCCTGGCCAAATGAAAAGAGCTCTTTTCTAAATGGTAACATGTGGCAAACGATCCCAGCAACAGATGGAAAGAGCCCAGCATGATTTTTCCGTGCGACACAGGCCTTCCCCGGGTGTTTCCCAGCCATGGAAATATCACCTTCAGATCAAAAAGCCAACCTTGCAGCAGAGTGCAACCCAATGGCTGATTTCTATTGTGGAAAAACCAGAGGTGCTCATCAAAAACACAAACATAAATAATGTGGTTGATGTTCTCTCATTTCATAAATATGGCCGTTCACTTCTCAACTTGAGGGGGACTTTTTTTATTTGGAGGGGAGGGGGGAAAATGGAGCAGACCAGGATTGTGAGCTCTCTTTTTGTGTTAAGCACAAGAAAGGAGAAAACACCAAAAAGTCTGTGTATGGAGCTACCTGGTCTTAGCTGCTGGAAGAGAAAACAGCTCTGCCCTTTGCTCCAGCGTCCCTGTGCCAGGCTTCTCGTGCTGCCTGCCTTTGCAGGCTCAGCAGTGAGCCCTGGAGCCACTTGCTGCTGCTGCGCTTTTCACCCGAGCACTCCCAGGGCAGGCAAACCGTGCTGGCCGTGCCCGTACTCCGCAGCGTGCCCTGCTTTTGGGCTGGGTTTTACCCCCGGATAAAGATCAATTGTTATTTTATATCAGAGATTCCCGTGGCTGCAGCTCTCCTCCTTCCCACTGGTGAAACAAATCACAAATCACACCTTACCCTTCCTTGCAGGTGTCCAGCTGCCTTTGTACAGCGGGGACTAAGCCAGTGGAGAAAGCGAGCTGCGTTTGGCCACCAACACGTGTGGCCGTGGTGCCCCGGCTCCTACACCATGTGGCACTTTGGCTGCCAATGCCCAGCAACACCATTACCTCACTGGGCAGCTGACTGCAGAGGCTGGTTGTTTAAATAAGAGCAGCAACTGCCTGTTCCATGCTGAAGAGGAATGAAATAAGGCAAGAAGTCCTGATTATCACGTCGTGATGTTATGTGATCCCCGACGTACGGGACAGGAGGTCCCCGGGGTGTCTGGGGGTGCACGCGGCGCAGCTTTGCCAGCCTGGTAGAGGATCTCAGAAGAAACATAAAACCCACGCGTGTGACTTGGAAGAAGAGACCTGGTTGCATCACAGCCCAGACCAGCTATGTCTTGTGAAACCGAGCCACGATTAAAACAACAGACATGTTTTGGTCTGCCTTTTTTTTTTTTTAAAAGCACTTTAGATGTCTCATTGAGGAAAGCTGGGAGATGACTCACCCTCAGCTTGCAGACCCAGGGGAAAATAAAAAAAGGAAAAAGAAAAAACCCAACCCAACACCCAAGCCATTTTCTAACCAAATGTTTCAATGCATTTGTTTTTGGCATGCCCATGGGCAGGCTGCGAGACCAGCCCTGCAAAGCCTGCCCGCCGCCGCACGCAGCTTTGCTAGAGTTTTGAGTAATCCTCACGAGCTGTTTGATGTGGTTGAGCCTGGCAAGAAACGGGGTTGATACAGGTGAATGGCTGCGCTCTCTCTTTCTTCCACATCTATACAAACTTTGCCACCATCTGATGGGCAAGACCTGGGCATCCTGCTGCCACAGACCGGGGTAATGTGGCCATCCCCACCGTGAGCCTCGGGGAGGTCAGGATCTGCCCTGGGAGGTCCCTCTAGAGGAGAGGTGGATATTGATGGTGTTTACTGGGAGCTCAGGGAGGCACCTTTGGCAAATACATGAGTAAACATGTCTAATTGTTGGTTGCAAAGTCCCCCAAGCACTATTTAGGCTTAGATGGTGTGGACCCCAGGCTCTAGCTCTGCACGAGCACGTTGGGCATGTCCCCACCTGCCCCCCTCTCCCCCATGCATGGAGGAGGGGGAGTGGAGGGCACGAGGTACCCCCAGAAAAGAGTGGCCGCCGCTGGTCTGCGCGAGAGTTAGAGCCAAAAAGGAGAGCAGAAAAAAATTCAGATACTTCAAAAGCCTCTGGAAGGCTTCTGAACATCTCATACCAGTAATCTAATGGAAAATTATAGGAATTACCTCCAGTAATGGGTTGATCTTGGCTTTGACATTGCTTTTAGCCCCAAGCTCTGTATTAAGTAGGCTAAAGCCCACAGAAGTGCTCTTCATGGATTATTGCTTAATAAAGCAACCCAAGGTATTTTGTCTACAGATTTTGGCATCTACAGATTCTGACATCCTATAGATTTCAGTGGCCTCATTTTCTCTAGAGATTTTTGGCATATTCCTGGAGAGCACTGGGGTGTGAACCCTTCTGCAGGCAGCTGAAGAGCCCATTTCTGTGCTCAAACACCCCCTTACTGCAATGGACGTTGCGGGGATTTATGTGCCTGAGTGGGTTGTACAAGGTGGGAGAAAAGGAGGGTTGAAAGGAAATAAAAGCTATTCTAGGGATGGGAGTGGACTCTGCTCCTCACACCAGGAGCAGTGTTTGACCCACCACCAACCACTAGAAAGTGACTTTGGAGAAGAAAGGTGAGGGCAATGCTCAGGGGCTGCTGGGGGCTGGGGACAGGGAATCATCTTAGAAACCCTCCAAACCACCCAGAGGGTTTTGGGGAGGAAGGAGGTGCTGTGCAGGGCCAGAAATGGGGGGTGAGCAGAAACCATGGCGAGCTAGCGCACCCGGGGAACAACCTGCAAGCCAGCGGGGTGCTTCACAAGCCAGAACCATCTTTCTTCTCCAGATGAAAAAAAACCACCTCAGAAGCTCAACCCCAGTTCTGAGCCCAGTGCCTTTGCGTGTTGGATCTATATCAGAAAAATAGAGCATTCACCCAGGGGTTTTATTTGGCGTCCCTGCCTCTGTGCCAGCAGACCTTGCATGGCAGGTTCAGTGACTTTCCACGGGGCCTTAAGAATTCAATTTTGCTTTTAAATTTGCTGCCTCTAGGCAAGATGTAGCAAGTTTTTATGCACATGGTGCCTCTTTGTCTGCATAGTGGCCTCATGTATAACTAGGAGAAGAAAAACAAAAAATCTATCTCTATAAAGGATGCTATTGTGTGAAATTATGAAGTAAACAGGGGAGCTGGGGTGGGATTTGCCCACACCCGTATGTTGCCAGCAACTGGGCTGGCTGGGGCAGAGTTGGGGTGAGCTGCACCATCAGCTTCAGTCCCCCTTTTCCAGCACCATCGCTTGCCAGGCCCGGCTTGCACAAGAGTTTATTTTCGGAGTGGCTCCCTCCAAAAGCAGAGAGGAGGGGGAACACTCTGGCCCTGCATCCCGCTCCCAGCACCATCCACCTTCCCCGCGGGGAGGTTTTGGCATGAGCTACCCGACTCGTTTCTCTCTTTACTGCTGCCAGAGACTCAGCCAGCGATAAACAGCAGCGGGTGCCTTTTAATTAACATCCTCATTCAAGGCAACATATTATTTTCATTAAAATCAATAAATAGTCTCTGCTTGGACTTTTTCGTATGCCTTATATTTAAAGCAACCCAAACCCTGCTCCTGGCATCTGGATCCCATACTTCCTCCGTGGGATGCTCCACAGTGAGGCCACACCTGAGCGGTCTCTGCTCGCAGGACAGGGATTTTCTGGTAGGAAAGGCAGCAGCAGGTCGGATGCCTTTGGGGATGCTTCTCCCTGGGTGAGGAAGTTATTATTTCAGCTACAACAGAGGGCAGAGCCAGTGAGCGACGGAGCGCAGCATCCCTGGCAGCGTCCCACCCCAGACCTCATCCCTTCCTGCCCTGAGCGAACCTTCCTGCCCTGCGTGGATGGATCTTATGAATGTGACCATTTCCTTCTAAAAATAGGGGCTATTAAGTTCGGATGACTGAGCCAGGCTGGCTTAACCAGGCTAGGCCAGGCCTGGATCTACAGTAGTTTGAGAACTGGGATAAGTAAGTCATTTAAGCAGAAAATCACCCTGCAAGAAAGCTGGGATGGGGTGACTGCATTGGTGAGAGTTGGGTCCTAGGGTGCTGTGCTGGGTGTAGAGGGGGGCACAGGAGGGCACATGGGTGCAGGAGGGCACATGGCTGCAGGGGTGTGTGCATGGCTGGCAGCTCTCCTTTGCAAAGCAGGGAAAGGGTTGAACAGGGTTTTGTCCCACAAGACAAGACAGTCATCTCTCTCCAATGTGCTCACAACATGTTCCCAGCATTACGTCCCCAGTGCAATCCAGGCACAAAGTGGCCTCAGTCCCTTCTCTGTTTCCCGCCAGCGATTCTTCAGTCCCTCTTCTCCTCACACTAGAGTCAGCTTTTACACACAAAGCCACAGTTTGTCCTCAAAACTCCCCGGTGCAGAAGCACTGCTGTCCCTTCTTACAGGCAAGAGGCCAAAAGCACCACGCTGAGAGATTTCCCGTGTCGAGATTAGCACCACGCTAAGAGGTTTCCCACAGCCATGCAGCAAACCGACAGCCTTGCTGAGCTGTATCATTCCTGTCCCCTCCCCAGCTCAGCCATGACCCCCAGGCTCATCCTCATCCGCTCCGGTGTTCTGGAAAGAGATGCCTTTGCTGCAGTGGCTTTGGCAATGACTTTTATCCCGATGACTTTTCCAGAAGAGCTGGTGAATGGGATGTTTGTCTCCTGGTTCTTCACAGTTTATCCAGTCAGGTTTATTCCCAGGGAGTGCCCGGGGTTTGCGCTGCTTCAGCCCAGGAGCCAGCTCGAAGGGATCCAGTTCCTGGGGAGAAAATAAATCCATTAGTTGAACACGATCTGTGGGCAACACGTCACCCTCGGACTTCACTCAGCACAGAATTTTCCTCTGTTTTGGGGCTTTATTGCAAAGCTATGACAAAGCCTGGGTCTGTCAGATGATTAATTTTGACTCCAGTAGCAAAAAAGCCCAAACACAGTACCAACCCTTGAGCTGACCTACTGGGCGATCTCAAAGCCCTGCCACGCCAGGGCAGATGTTGATTTAATGAGGGGGCTGTGGTGGTTTGGGGTGAATTCCTTGGGCATTTTGTGGAGGGAGAGAAATAAACTCAGAACACCTGCCAGCTGTCCCCAGGTGACTGCTGCAGGACCTCCAGGTGAAGGCATCCTTCCAGATGTCCCAAAAGGCTCATGGAGCTGCTCTGTTTAACAACTGGTAACTGGGAAAAGTCCCTGTCCCTTGTCCCTTGCTGCTAGTGGGGACACATCCTGCTACCTCTTTTGGCAGGCATGCTCCAAGGAATGCTGATGGCCTCAGTTTGTCCTCAACAAGTCTGATGTCTTTGAAGAAGAAGGTCTCCCAGAGCCTGCCTTGGGTCACAGGTGAAACTTGAGCCTGTGGGAGCTGATTCTGCCTTTGGTTCCATATTTTGCCCAACCAAAGCTTCACACACCTCCAGAACCTGGTAGCTGAAGATGGCAGCTCACTGCGGTGCTCCAAAACCCAACCAGCCACAAAGCCCAGCAAACTCCTGCAGAACTGTGCACCCAGCACCTCAGACTGCCATCAGTGACGGGGAGGATGCAAATCCAGAGGTTTGTCACTGAGCAGCTCAAAAAACCAGATTTTTATAAGTGCACCCACTCAATTTGCAGCCTCGATCAGCAGCTGCTGCCCACCCAGGAGATGATGTGCTGTGATAACCACGGTTTCTAGCTTGCATTTAAACCAGATGGTCACCTACTCATAGAAATAATGATCCCAGGACAGTCTGGTGCCCCTTGAAATCTTCCAGCTAAAAGCAAGCTCCCAAAGAGCCCAGCATGCAGAAGCAACCTGGCTGTGGCCGTGCCAGAGGCTGATGGCTGAGCCCCGCAGCTATAAAGCACGCTCTGCTGTCGGTTTCTTGGCTGGGCTTCTCTCGAGCAAGGAGCGTCTGAAGTGGGATTTCTCACTGCGCTATTGTCCCTTGAAAGCCGCCATCCAGCCTTAGTCTGGGGCTGCCGGCTCGCCGGGGCGGGCAACCCTTGGGCCCAGCAGGCAGGGACGGCCGAGCCCTGCCAGACGTGCCGCCTGCTTCCCGCGTTGGGATGAGCAAGGGGAGAGGGATGTCGTCTGGAGCGGCAAACTGGAATGTATCTGGTGTTCCAAACAAAGTCTGGAGCTCATTAGAGCAGCAATCCACAGATCGAGAATCGGGCACTTCTGAGGGATCGCACAAAGGCGCTTCACGGGGGTGTTAGCTTGCGTCGGCGCGTTTGCTTCACCGCCCAAATTATTAGAGGATCCAGATGTGCTCAAAGGCGCATCCGCAGCGCGCGTGAGCCTGAAGGCAGGCTGGGCACCCGCAGAGCCTCCCGGGCCTGTTTAGAACCCCACTGATGCAGTTCCTGGCCACTGTGTAGCCCAGCGCCCAGGCCATCCTCCTGCGCCAGCCTGGGGGAAAAGTAACAGGACCTGTGGAAACATCACCTCGGGAGGGAACGTTCTTTTGAGAGGAGACAGTCTTCAACCCAGGCTTAAAGTTAAGCCCGTGCTTGAATGTGTTGTGCCCATGTACTGGCCCCTGGCTGGTGGTGGAGGGGCTGATTCATTGTCTGTTTGCACCTTGCCACAGGACTTAACTGAATTATAGCAATTACACTGCTGGTCCCTGTAGTCCCAAGCTTACTCCTTGGGCTGGGTGAAGGAAATGCCTGTTCCTCCCCAGCAAACCCCCCATTTTTATGGGCTGCTGTGCAAGTTGGTCTGGTTTGCAGAAGCACAGGCTTATGCCAAGCAGCTCTGGAGTCCCCTCCAAAAGGAGGAGGGGATGGCATTCCCACCCCTCTGCTTCTCCTCCCATCCTCAGCAAAAAAGCCCTGGCCACCGCATCTGCTCACTGGTCTGCGGGGTCTCTGTGTGCCTAATGATGCTTGTATAACGAGGGCTGAACACGTCCCGTCCTTGTCAACAGGTTAAGTCAGGAGAAATTTAGTGATGTTGGAAAAGAGCTGCTTGTGAGCGGAGCCCCGTCGGGTTCGTCCAAACAAAACACATGTGATGGATTAAAAATAAAAATGCTATTAAATTCTTTCAGGATGTGAAATTTAACAAAAGGCCTGTTGTGCGCGGGACAGAGGGGAAACGCCGGAGCCGGGACCAGGAACTCACTTAGCCAGGCAGTTCTGGAAGGACCACCTCAGATTTATTTTATCCCACTATTTTTGGCCTTTGTGTGCAGGTTCTGTTCATGGAGTGATCCATTAAAACCACCTTCTCATCTTCTCAGGTTCCCTCTATCCCACGCCTCTGCAGCGGGTGAGCTTGGGCAGCCAGGCTCCCAAATGACAGGGCAAGCTGGGAGCAAAGAGCTGTGTCAGAAAGCAGAGCTCTCCCTCCCTGCCCGGGAAGCCGTGACCTTTCCCAGCAAGCAGAAACAAAACCCGACAAATTCCAGAAAGTTTCAAAATCACGACAGCGAAACCCCAGAGCATCGCCTGGGAGCGGAAAAGCCCTTTTCAGATTCATGCTGGAAGCTTTTCGGCTTTGATTCCCAAATGCTTCAGTCCAAGAATTCACTTGATTTTTCCTTTTTTTTTTCCCCCCACCAAGAGGAAAATTTTAACTCCACCACAGCCACATCTTGCACAAGCATTTTGCCAATTGTCGTGGCTTATAAAGCAGGAGGGAGATAAGCCACTGCTGCCCCAGCAATTGCTACATGCATGCATTTCTCGCTCCCCCCGGGGCTGCTTTCTGCCCTTTGCTGCTCTGTGCCCAGCTCGCATAATTCCTGCTTCTTCTGCTGGCTGGCCAGAGGAGCCTGCCAAGCTGGAGGAGGGCCCGGAGCCCCGGCCCACCGCAGCTAACGCAATATTTACTGCTGCAGAGCAGCACTGGAAGCTGCCGAGAATGAGCTGCTTTGTGTGGGGCGGCGGTGGAAGGGTGGGGGTCCCCCCACTGCCCTCCCTCCTGGTGGCATCTGGGGTGAAACCAAAGCTTCCTGGGGCACGGTGCACCACAGACATAAGCTGGGCACGGTCTGTAGGTTGGGCAGGGTGGACGTGCACATGAGAGCATCAGCGTGTCCAAAAGGACTCCTTGCAGTGCTCTGGGGTCATATGGGGACACGGGGACAGCCCTTATGGCTGTGGGGCAGCCTGGTTACAGCTCCTGACAGGGTGGCTGTTCATATCCTTTCTTCTTGGAAAGATGGTAAGAAAAAGTGGAAAAGTGGCCAGAGTTTGCAGACCTTGATTGGCAGGAGGGAGCAACTGTGGGGTGTGCTCTGCTGAAGGTGGGGAGATGCCCCTGCTGCTTGCTGAGAGCCCCGCACACCAGCTGGTTTAGTTAATAAAGGTGGGGTTTGTACAACCTCATCAAGAAGATGAAAAGCGCTTTCCAGTGGCAGCGGGCAGAGCTCTGCAACTCCCAGTCTTTCCAGGTAGATTTATTTTATTGACTCATTTTACTGAGTTTTAACCCACAGGACCAAATCTGGCACTGTTCTGGTGACCTCCACGGGAGCATCACCGAGAATGCCTTTGGCCCCAAGGGCAAAAGCATCGTATTTTCATTGAGGACTAAGTTGCCAACAAAGCTTTGAGATTGGGAAGGTACTGGGCTGAGCTCCCGGGAAAGTCCACGCTGGCAGATCTGAGATCCTTCAGGAAAACCTGTCTGGGACGTGTTGCTCTTTAGCGTTCCTCTGAAGATCTTCCTCTCAGAAGGTCAGACAGTGAGGCAATGACACAGACTCATAGAATCCTAGAATGGTTTGGGTTGGGAGGGACCTTCAAATCTCATCTAGTGCAACCCCTCTGCAGGGAGCAGGGACATCTGCAGCTAGAGCAGGTTACTCAGAACCCTGGCCAACCTCACCTGCAATGGTGCCAGGGGTGGGGCAGCAACCACCTCTCTGGACAGCCTGGGCCAGTCTCTCACCACCTTCAGTGTCAAATATTTCTTCCTTCTCTCCAGTCTAAATCTCCCCTTTTTGAGTTTAAAAACACAGGAAAGGCCATCCCTCCATGGTGTCTCTGAGGTTGGAGGTGTGTGGGCTGGACACCTGCACTGAGATGCTCATGTGAGAGCTTCAGAGGTAGCAGGACCATCCACATCCTTGCTGTAGCATGGCTGCACAGGTCAGGCTTCACAGACCCACCACTTAACCAGCTGGTTAGTGCCCGACAGTTAAACCTAGGTGAGAAACAACAGTGAGCGGTACAAACAGCCGAGCCTCTATCCGTGGAGGTGGGCAGTGGCCATTATTCCTCATACAGGAGTCACCCGCTCCGCCCAGAGCAAGAGGGCAGTTTAGCACAGGCAGGGTATCCAGTGCGAGTCCATTTGGTGTTAAAAACAGGAAATCAGTTTTCTATCGATTGGCATTTCTTTTAACAGATTCTCGCAAGTGCTCATTAAATTTTCATTCAATTATCCCAGGCCACGTTGTATTCCCTCCCTCCCCCCACTTCCATCCTTTTCAGAGGGAAGAGGAGATAATGGAGGCATCCCTCCCTCGGAAGCAAGCCATTCAGCATGGGCTAATTTAATCGAGGAGAGGCAAATCTTAATAAAGGAGGAGGAAGAGCAGTGCTCGTAGCAGGATGGCTGATGGTATAATGACCCATCTGCCGAAGACGCAGAGCAGCCGAAGCTCTCCTGGTGTCATTAACGTTCGATATGTCAGAGCTGAAGGTACCAGCGAGAGGAAAACAACATCATTAAGCAGGACACTCTCACGCTGGAAGGGGAGGCACATTTATATTCTGACAGGGGATTATCTAGGCAGCAATAATAATAGCAGGAGTAATAATAATAATAATAAATCATTATCACTTGGCATTGCTGGCTGTAGTGGGACCCAAGAGTGTGAAATGGCCCTGGTAGAGTTAAAAGGGCAAGCTGTAGACACAAACATCATCAGGAGATGGTTTGTAGCATGATCTGGAACAAGCCCCTGCCTCAGTTTCCCCAGTGATACTGATACCTGCTTTGCAGAGCACATGGAAGCTGCTCAGCTGGACACCACCATTTAATCCTAAGTCATTTCCATCTCTTCTTTTCTACCAAGACTACAATGACATGTTGTCCACCCGACACCATCATTGTTTTGGGATGGAGAGCTGCAGCCTCAGTTTGGCTTTTGTTGTCCTGGCCATCCCTGAGTCCTCCAACTTCTCTCTCCCACCTCTGAACAGGGAGATATTAAGTCTAGATTTGTCTCTGATCTTCCTGGAAGAACTTTTCTCCATGGGAGCATCCTGCTCGGTGCAGAGCCCCCAAGGACAGCCTGGCCCTCGCTCAAGCCCTTCACACAGGAACGAGAGGGACAGTGCCAATTCCAGCCCTTGCTGAGCTTAAAGGTGGGCTTGGTCTTGGATCTGTTTCAGATTTTCTCATTCTGACTCACGAGCGCATTTGTCGTAAGGCTCGTGACAACAGCTCATCCATCCGCAACGCTGACAAGCCCAGCCACTAGCAAAATATATTCCAGATCCGGCTCCAAATACCATGTGCTTGACCCATCTCTGAGGACCATATATTTCAGAGAGACTTGTTGTTCCTATGCATAGCATGTTACCAGGTGTAATGTCTGCGGGGCACTGTTGGGCACGTCGCATGTTAGGGCGTGAGCAAGCGCTCAGTCTTGGGGAGACACACTCGCTGTTATCGCTGGCTGGGGCAGGCTGGGCTCTTGCAGAGCAGAGCTGGGCTCAGGCTAATCTCTGCAGCGTGTCTGAGCAGTTACGTGCAAGGTTGGGAGCCTGGCTGTGTACACCACCATTTATCTGGGTTTCAAGGCAGCCTTTGATAAAGAACCACAAGGCAGACGGTGGCGGCAGCTGAAAGGGATCAGGGATCGAGGTGGTAAAGAAAGACCTGGCTCCGAATCAAAAGGAACTCACTGCCACACCAAGGCTGGGCTGGCTTGGGGTGGGATGGGGATGCTCCCTCCTCTTCATAGAGAGGGAATGGAAGGAGAGAGGGGAAGCAAGGCTGCAATACTGCTTTGCACCTTTCTTGCAAGTGGTCAGCTGTATTTTGCTGCACTAGATCCTTTCTCTCTGCGTCCTGAAAAACCTTGTTTGTCTCTGGCATTGCAACGGTTTGTACTGCCTGTAATTTAAACCCAGCTAAGGCACAGAGGAAGGAGTGTGTGTGTCCTGCAGGCGTAAGACGCTGCCAGAGGAGGTCAATGAATCTGGGGAAGGGTCTAGAGCACAAGTCTGGTGAAGAGCAGCTGAGGAACCTGGGGTTATTGAGCCTGGAGAAAAGGAGGCTCAGGGGAGACCTTCTGGCTTTCAACAACTCCCTGACAGGAGGTTGGAGCCAGGTGGGGTTGGTCTCTTCTCCAAAAGAACAAGCAACAGGACAAGAGGAAACGGTCTCGAGTTGCGCCAGGGAGATTTCAGTCGGACCTGAGGAACAATTTCTCCCCCTTGAGGGTTGTCAAGGGCTGTCCCAGGCTGCCCAGGGCAGTGGTGGAGTCCCCATGACCCCTGGAGATGTTTCAAAGCTGTGGAGATGCTGTGTTGAGGGACATGGGTTAGTGTTGTCCTGGCAGTGCTGGGTTAACAGTTGGGCTTGAGGATTTTAAAGGACTTTTCCAATAAAAACAATACTATGGTTCTTTGTCCAACACCCACGCAACTCTACCTCCCCTTTACCATCACCCTGCACCATCCCGGCTGCCCTCTTGGCACAGATAGGCCTTTGGAGGGAGGGAGGAGATTCAGAAACTCAGAATGTGCTCAAAGCAAGTAAGTGTTTGAGCTGGAGCGATGGGAGCTCTTTCCCTGAGTGCTTGCGGTAAGCTCCATTACCACTGCCGCGCCGTGCGCCGGGGCTTGCTGCCTTCGGTGCTGTGCAGCTGGGGAGAAGCTCTCCTTAACGCCCGGCTGGAGCTGCCTTTCGTAATGCAATTATTCCGCAATAATCCTGAAATGGAATATAATTAGGAAAGGAGGGGGGAGGAGCGTGCAACCATAGTCAGGAGCTGTGGGTTATGCAGGAAGCTGGACGCAGCCCCTGGCCAAGGTGGCTGGCCATGGAGCGTCCTCTTCACGCATTCACCTTAAAAATGAGGAGTAAAGAGCAGGGTTTGGGTTGCTTGGTGGTTTTGTTTTTTGTTTTTTTTTTTTTTTTTCTTTTATCTTGAAAAATAATTAGGCTGAAAAGTGTCTCGGAAGAGGCTCCCAAGCTTTAAATCAAGCTTCTGAAGAGGCTGATCAAAGCAGCGGCATTTCCCTCTGTGGAACCCCGCGGGTTATGGGGCTGCGCTGTCGTCCCCGGATAACCCCACACAGCCAGAGGGATCCAAGCCCAGGATGCAGGGCTGGAGAGGGATGCTCACTGCAGACAGTTCATATGCGGGTGGAAGGACCTTAATACCCAACTGAGAATTTGCTTCCCAGCACCAACTTTGAAGCCCCGATGGTCCATGTGGTCCCCCTCTCATAGCCCTGTAGGCAAAAGGTTTGGTTAAACTGGTGATTAAATGCAGCCCGTGTTGGGGCCTGAAGGATGAAGAGATGTCTGTGGGCTTGGGGGCTCCAGACCCCTGGAGATGGGTGCAGGGAACACCCTCAGACATCCTTCTGTCTTTAAGGCTTTTGTTGGCTGGGGGGGGCACCTACAGAGCTCCTGGGTCACAGCTGGCTTTGCTTCACCCAGCCCTGGACAGACACCCCCTGGACAGACACCCCCCCCAGACAGACAGATCACCCGTTTCTGGGAACTCTTAGCCATGGAAAAAAAATTCCCAGCCCACCAAGTGACTCACAAGGGAGGTAATTGGCCACACCACTTATTTTTCTTCCTCCTTCTGCCTAAAGAAACCATCATCTCCAGTGCCCAGCACTGGGACACCACGACTTTCACTGTTCCCCTTTGTTTTGTCTGACTTATTCCCTCCTGGGGGAGGGTTCTCTTGCTGCCAGAGCCTCTAGTAACAGATCAGGGCTGGGAACATGTCCAGTCTCTGGAGGACCCACCCTGGCATGGGGATTCTCTGGTGGCTAGAAAGGGATGTGCCCATGGTGAAAGTCTTTCTCCTCGACCCTGCCACTGATTTAATGAAACCTGCAAGATCATAGTGAAGCCTGTGGCCTGATCCTGTACGCCACTGGGCAGACACCTCATGCAGAAGTTGGAGCAAGACCCACAAACACTGCACACATCCCTCCCCATGAAGGCACCAACCTCATTTTCTGCAGGATTGAGGCTGGAGAAAAGAAAAGAAAAACAAAAAAACCAAAAAAACTTTCCAATCAGCCCTGAGCTCAGATGACAACCTCTCCTGCCGAGGGCCTGGCCCAGGCAGGGGCTGCTGCACCCCAGCAGCTCCTGCGGCCCCAGCTCCACCGCACGCCCCACGCCTCTATAAAAGCTTTGCTGAATCAGATCTAAACTGGGTCTGGAAATTCCTTTGGCATGAGCTGAGCTGGGGATTTCAAACCACATAAGCTTTTGCATTACAACGCCTGTGCTTTTATATATATATATATATATACGTATGTGTGTGTGTGTCTATATATATATATATATTTTGAATTTCAGAGGGTGGAG
>JANHGN010000671.1:36521-49729 GCA_024605025.1 Megaceryle maxima | reverse complement strand
GCCGTCCCCACCCCGAGCCCCCGGGGGGGGCCGCACGCCCCCGTGGCCCCCCCCCCCCCCGATCCGCCTTCCCCGGGACGAGCGGCGCGGCCCGGGGCCCCCCCCCCCCCCCCAGATCCGGTGTCCCGCGGGGCTGGAAGCACGTTCCGGTCCGCCCCCCCCGCGCCTTCCCCAAACCCGGTGTCCCCGGCGCGGGCAGAGTCCCGGTGCCTCCCGCTTCTCCCCGGGGAGCGGCTCCTCCCGGTACCCTCCGGTTCCCCCCCCGAGGCGGCGCATCTCCCGTGCCCTCCGGTCCCGTTCCCCCCCCCTCCCCCGGAGGCGGCGCATCCCCGGTACCCGCCGGCGGTGCCCGGGGCGGCCGCGGCTCTCACCTGCACGGGGCGGCGGGCGGAATAACGGCGGCGGGCCCGGGGCCGGAGCGGGGCGGGGGGAGCGAAGCCGCCCTACACCGCGATATAAATAACATTATCTGGGCGCGCAGGGACATTCCTGCCCGGGGCCAGCGGCGCTGCCCGGCCCAGATAGCCCCGCTCCCCCCGGGAGGGCCGGGCCGAGCCGAGGCGGGCGGGGACGGGCCGCCCGCCCCGCAATGCAGCACAGCGGCCCCCCCCGGCCGCCGCCGCCACCGGCACCGGGCACGGAGCGGCGCAGAGACCCGCTGTTACGGGGAGGGGGGGACGGGACGGACACCCGGCGAGCTCCCGGTAACTCGGGCTGGCCCCGCTGTACCCCCCGCTTCGCTGGCCCCCGTTAATGGGCTGGCCCCGCGAGCCTCCTAGCCAGCCTCCGCTGTCCCCCAGCTAGCCCAAGGTGCACACCGGCTAGCTCTGGAGGTCCCTCGGCTAGCCCTAGGCGTCCTCCCAGACAGGCTTGGGTGTCCCCTCCCAACTAGCCCTGCCTGTCCCCCACTAGCTCAGTTGTCCCTAGCTCACCCCCAGTACCCCTGACTAGCTCCAGACACTCCGAGCTAGCCCTGGGTGTCACCCAGCTAGTCCCAAGCACCTCCTAGCTAGCCCCGGGTGTCCCCCAGATGGTGCCAGGCACCTCCTAGCTAGTCCTGGGTGTCCCAACTAGCCCTTTATGTCGCCCAACGAGTCCCAGGCACCTCCTAGCCAGCCCTGATGGTCCCCCACTAGTCCTGAGTGTCCCCCAGCTAGTGCCTGACACTCCACAGAAACTGCCAGATGTCCTCCACTAGCTCAGGTGCCCACCCAGCGAGCTCCAGGTGTCCCCGGCTATCCCCAAGTGCCAGCTAGTCCAGAGACCCCTCCCCAGTCAGCCCTGGATGCCCTCAGCTAGCCCGAGCACTCAACAATTAGCCCTGCGTGCCCCCAGCCAACCCAGGGTGCCCCCAGTACTGAACTGCACCCTGCACGGCAGAGCTGCAGGCCCCAGGAACAGCTCCAAACCACTCTCCTTGCCCCGAGGTGGCCCCGTAGGTGGCCAGACCGGCGGGGCTATAGTGAGAGCTACTGGGGGGGGGGGCACAGCATCCGCCTCCCCTTCACTCTGCCCCCGCCTGGGGCTCCGCGGCCCCGCCCTCACCACACAAACCCCGCCCTCTCTTCTCAAGCCCCGCCCTCCCATCTCAAGCCCCGCCCTCTCCTCACAAACCCCCGCCCACGTCCACGTTAGTCACACGCAAACCCCGCCCTCACCGCACCAAGCCCCGCCCACAACACGCTATCCAGTCTCAGACCCCGCCCCCTCTTTGCCAAGCCACGCCCACACGCGCTAGTTACACCCAACCCCCGCCCTCTCCCACCCTAAACCCCGCCCACATCACGCTCCCTACTCACAAGCCCCGCCCCCGATGCGCGTCTATCACTCTGCAGGCCCCGCCCCATCTCTAAGCTCCACCGACACACACCGCCCCCGCTGCGGAAGTCTCGCGAGATCTGCGAGGCGGCGGCGGCGGCGGGATGTGTGGGGGCTGCGTGGGCACCGAGTACCCGGAGCGGGTGAGGCAGCGGCGGGGGGCGGGACCGGCGCCGGGGTTGGGACTGGGCCTTGGCCTGTCCCCCGTTCCCCGGTGCCAACCGTGTGCTGCCGCCTCAGGGAACCACCTGCCTGGAGGGCGGCTCCTTCCTCCTCAACTTCGTGGGGTGCGCGCAGTGCGGCCGCCGGGACTTCGTGCTGCTCGGCAACCGGGCCGAGGGTCTGCACGGCGGGGACGAGATCGTCACCTACGACCGTGCGGGCGGGGACGGGGACGGGGCGGCATCGCCGGGGTGCTCTGTACTGGGGGCAGGTAAGCAGCTGGGTGACTGGACAGCTCATGGGCCACCAAAGGACCTGTGAGATCCCATCCAAGACATCCATGGTACTGTAGGGAAGACGATGGACAGTTATCGAGACATTGCTTTCCAGGAGAGAATGATGTCAGCACATGTTGGGGTTTGAGTGCGCTGCACTGTCTATATGTAGAATTGTCAGCTGATCCAGAAGCCCATGCTAGAAACAGTGCAGAAGCTGCTGGACATGGTGGCATACATCAAAAATGTACAGCACAGGGGAGAAAAGGGATCCAAAGCTCAGGGTTCGGTGGCTGTTGCGTCCCACAACATGCTCTTGTGTCCTACAGAGTGGTGACACTGAAGGGATGAGCAGAGCCTGCTGCTGAACTGGGGCTTGGACGGGACACTGGGTGCACAGCAGTCCCCAGAGCAGACCTTTTGACAAGCGATTCCTGACACCTGGAGCATCAGGCTGGGGGTCTGGAGATGCATGGTGTGGCTATGGCTGAGGCAGGAGGGATGGTGAGGAAGGACATGCTCATCTGGCCTCCTGGGATGCAGGGAAAGCCCTGGGAGGCAAATGGGGTTTTTCCCCCGTGGAAAGCAGAGCCCTGATGCTCAGACACAGAAACCCCTGCTGCTGGGGTGGCATCAGAGAAGTAGCAGGGCTGCAATGTGATGCAGGGAAATTACACAGTCAGTGGAGCTGCTCTGATGAGAAAATGAACCAGACATCATATGGTGTTCATTTAGTGCTTGAATATGAAGAACAGAGAAAGGGAGGAAAATAGCACCAAACAAACCTCAAGCCCCCATGAATGTATAAAGGCGCTTTGTGTGAACATGATGCTTTTACGCCGAGCAGCCAGCAGCGTTCCTCCCAGTGCCCCTCCAGGGTGCAACTCATCTGCTTTCAACAAAACAGAAACCAAGTCCCCAAATCTATGAAGAGCCACCTCTTGTGGAGGCTTAAATGTCTGAGCAACTCAATGCTGCTTTGTAAAATGCTGGTGAAGGTGAAGAAAATCAGAGCATCATATAGAATGATGCCATCTGGCTTTTTGCCACAACAGTTTTAATCCTGTTTTTATCATTTGAGGCACCTGATCAGCATCCAGAAGTGTGGGCTGGCATAGCACTCGGAAACTTTTGGAGTCTTCTCCCTGTTTTCTAAAAACTGTGTGTTTGGGATGGTGTGAAAGGTGCTCTTGCTGGGGGATGCTACAGTCTCTGAACACTTTTCATGTTCTATGGTTACAAAAACTAAATACCCCTTGTAAGAAGTCTCAGGGTGGGGGGTCTAAAGACAAATGAAGCCTATTTGGTTTTATTTTAGAAACCTGAATTCCAGCTGTTCACAAAGCAAGCACAACCCACAGCCAACCTCTGGGCTGTTAAACTGAAATAGGTTTCCTGAGCAATGCTGCCCCAAATTTTCCTTGTATCAGAGTGATTTTGTGCTCCCTAGTGCCACAGCTGCAAGAAGTAGCAGAAGGCTCTGGGTTTTAATCAGATACCAAATTTTGGACTGAATTATTTCTTGCAAACCACCCTGTTAACAATTTGACTCAAATCCAAATCTCCCTTGAAATGGTCTGTGACTAAAGGGTGTCCTGCTGGCTGGTCAGACTGCTTGAGCTCAGACCATCCTGTAAACCAAAGGCAATTTCGAAATCTGAGCCATCAGTAGCATGCGGAGTTTGAATCACCACAGTGAGTCCCCTCAGTGAAGGCAGAGGCAGAGCCGTGTTTGGGGAAGATGTAATTAGAAGAGATCCCAGACCATTAACTTCATTACTGCAGACGTGATTAATAGAAGAGGCAGCAGTGTGGAGCATCGCCAGGGAGGATGGATGTGGGATCCCAGCCCGTCGGTGATTTCCCACCTCCAGGAGCTGCTCTCGGTGGCTAAAAAGAGAATTTAAATTAATTTTCAGACACTATCTGCTCCACAAAGCAGGTACCTCCTAAAAGCAAGTGGTTCAATCCTGCTTTGGGAAAAGGAGCTGCAGAGCCCCATGGATTGGTCCCAGGGTTGTAGTGTCAAAGGAGCGATGCTGGGGATACAGCGGCTTTGGGGCTGGGGCTGTTGGGTTTACAGACACCACATGTCTGTCCCGCACCATCACCTGTGCTCCCCTGCTATAAACACCACCTGATTTACTCCATAGATAGACATTATGATGCTTGGTTAGTGTACGAGATGCTCCATCCACTATTTAATACTCCAGTAATGTCATATTAATCTGCTTAGGATTCTCTTTTTAATGCATCCCATAGCTGTGCTGTGTTTGTCACCCACTGACTCTTGGAGGGGATGCCAGTGAGCAGCTGCCATCACACAGCTCCTGCTCCTCCAGCCGCTGCTGCCTGTTCCTGCTCCCCCTCCCCAGCCCGCATGTGGCCGACTGTACATACTGGTGGGATTTCTTCTTCAGTAGCTAAATAAACATGCCAGAGCAAATGCTACTGGGGAGTAGGCGTGAGAAGCCGGAGAGCCTGTTCTGACAGCTGGGGGGAGACAAGGGATGAGGCTGCTGCTGGGCTACAGGCAGAGCTGGCTCCTCCTGTGAGATGCTGAAGATGGCAGCATGGACCGGCAAAAGTGAACTGGGTGGCAGCAAACCTCCCTGAAAAAAAAACCCTAAACAAACAACAAAACCAAAACAATCAAGAGTCTATAAGCTTTTCTTCCTATAGGCCAGGAGCAAAAATAAATGAACCCCAAAGCACACAAACTCCAGTCCTATAAACCCAGGCCATGCTCAGGGGGAGGAGCAGGATTTGATGTGGCCAGTTTGTGCCCTCACAAGCCATGTGCAGAGCTTGGGCTGATATCCCTTATCCTAAGGAGGATACACTTCAGATGTACTTTCTGCTCGGAGTATTTCATTCAGACAACTTTCAGAGGCTTTGCTCTGGACCACCCCATGGTGACTCCTGGCCAACCCAGCTGCTCCCTCCCTTGCACAAGCCTCATGGGCAGAGATTTTGGGTGACAAGAGTATCCCCAAAAGGGCGATGCAGGGCAAGCACCCTACACCCCAGCTGGCAGCCGGCCAGCCACGGAGCCAGGGAGCTGCTGCCAGCACACTGGCTGTGGCTCAGCGGGTGGAGAGG
This sequence comes from Megaceryle maxima, assembly GCA_024605025.1. Lineage (NCBI taxonomy): Eukaryota > Metazoa > Chordata > Aves > Coraciiformes > Cerylidae > Megaceryle > Megaceryle maxima. Next base: position 44,372 of record JANHGN010000671.1, on the reverse strand, counting down.
CAAGAAAGGGTACAAGCAGCAAAGCTTCTGGCCCCTAAAGCAATCAGGGGGGGCATCAGGCACATGATGAGTGTCAGTTCTGTCATACCAGGCCACTGGATAATGGCCATGATGCAAAATTGATGGAGAATAGGGTTTGGGTATGGAATTGGTTGGGGTTTTTTTTCACAGCAGTAAGTTCAAACCTGTGAGATTTGCTTTGTCAGATGGGAAGTGCTTAATTTTTGAAATAATTGGTTTCAGTTCTGAGCTGTTTAAAGGCATGTTTGGAGTTTTAAAGGAAAAAAAAAAAAAGCAATGAAGACATCTTGGAGAACAGAAATTAAGAAAACAAAAAGTAATCATTTCAGAGGCTTATTTCTAAATGAATAATGCACCAGAGCTGACACATTCATTTTCTTTTGGTTGCCCCCAGAACAAAGTGCTTTCCCCACTGATAAAGACTCAGAAATAGGAACCACCCCACACCCAATAGAAGTAGCAGCAAAGCTATGTAGAAGCCAGAGTATGGAGAAAATCAAATGAGAGTCACTCAAAGTGTGTGAGGAAGGCAGCGTGTCCTGCTGGGATGTGGCCGGGCCCCTGCCCAAATCCCAGCTCCTCCAAGTGCTGCAAAATCCCTGAGTATCCCAACTGTGGCAGACCTGGGGCTCCTGGGACTCAGGAGACTTTGCAACCATCACTTACGCTGCAAGGAGTGAGGATACTCACAGTTAGAATCCCAAGAGCTTAAACAGCAGCCAACAACACCCCCCCACCCCCCCCAAAAAACCTGAGGTATAATCCAGAGCATGAGGATTCAGGGGACTTGTGCAAGCCATCTCTAACCATCTCTGACAAAACAGCAGTTTCAAGATGATCCCAAATGCCTGGGCTTCACAAGGCCTTTAAAGATGTCTAGCCCAGTGTTCTCCAGGAGCCAGGACTGGGATTTTCCCCAAGGAAAGCCTGTTTGGTGATTGACAGATAATTGACTGTGAGCTGTTACAGGCAAGGATCCTTCCTCAGGCCCCCAGGGTGCAAAACCATGATAAACCATGAGGATGCAGAATCTGGTAGGGAGAGCCATCACCTAACAAGAGCCCATGGACAAAATGGCTTTTAATTACCAAAGTGTTCCATTAGGGCTGATTACACTTTCAGCCCCTCCCTGCAGCTGGTGTAGAGTGGTGCACAGGGGACAACCACGGCTAGGGCTGGGGAAGGTGGGGCCCACCCATGCCACTGTGTTCACTTACCTTAGCTAAAATAAAGATGGTTTTACTGTTTTGGGGTTTTTTTTTTTACTATGTTTATCCATCTGCTTGTAATTTAGGGCAGGAAGAGGGAATTTTGCCTGGGAAGCCACTACTCTTCTGCGGGCTCTTCAACCCCTCCTTCAGAAGTCCCTGGTACTTCATAGTGGGGACCAAAAGCAGGTCAAGGGCAGCTCCGTGCTCACCCCAAAATCATCCAGTTCACCTTGAAAAGGCATTGAAGCTGCCACTTCCCAGGTCCTTCATGAAGAAATTCCCCTTGCTCCCTTCCCAGGGCAGGTATCAGGTACTTATTTTGGGCTATAAAGGCCCTCGGCAATCACGTGGCACATGGTGATGGGGATAAGGAGAGCGCTGGGGCTGGGCTAAAGAAACTGGAAGTAAATCAGTGGTTTCCTGCAAAGGCTGCATCGGGAAGGAGAAGCACAGCCCGAGGGCACTACAGGAACACCCTGCGGAGCATGGAGCATCCACCATGGCCCTGGGCTGCTCAGCACTCAGGGAAAATGGGGAAAGAAATGCCAGGCAGCTGTTGATTTCCCTGACATTGAGTGGTTGAGCACGAAGCCACCCTCCTAATTAATTGCAATTGGTTTTGGACAAAGCAGGAGGGAGGGAGAGAAGCCTCTGCCTATGGCAGTGAGAAGCAAGAGCCTCAGGATCAAAAATTGGATGCTGAAGGAGCAGCAGCTGCAGCTCAGGCTGAGAAGCGACTGGACCCCATGAAAGGGACTGGAACTGAAGGCGAGGGGTGAGACGGGAAGGAACCAGACGGCACCTCTCACCCCAGCCGGACACGGGTGGCCAGGGGATGCCCCGCACATTGTTCCCCGGATCCGGTCGGGGCCACAGGATATCCTGGAGGAGCTGCCAGACCCCACCACGGCAGGGGCTGAGGGAGGGGCTGGATTTGGCCCTCCACCGATGTCATGCTTGGTTTGATTTCATCTTTTCTGCAAGAATAATCATGTGTGGATGGTGCTGAGGTTGGAGGACACAGTAACAAAGCAGAAAAACTGGCTTAATTTCCTCTCACCTGTTGAAAAGTTAAGTCCAAGGGGTTATAGTGATCTATAATGTTATGTGGGTGTTGGGTGATGGGGTTGGGTGGAAAAACCACAGCCAGCAAGCGTCTGGCTGGAGGGGGGAAAAATTTCCTAGGGTCTGATAAGCCTCAGGACACAGCGGTCCCACTCTATCTGCCCGACTGATAAACTGGGGCTGGCCGGCGCCTGCTGCATCCCAGCAAGGCCATCTGCCCCCGCCAGCACCACCAGCCTCCACATCCCTGGAAGGTCTTCTGCAGCACCCATGGGTGCTCAGAAGCACCAGCAGCCCTGGTCTGGAGATGGACCCAGCCTTGTCACGTGTGGCCTTGGCTTCTTGCCATCCTCCCAGTATCAGGCTGCTAAAAATAATGTGGAGGCAGCGAAGAGAAGGTGATGAGTTACCCGAGTCTTCACAGCTTTGCTTCATGGTGCTTTTTCATTTTGGCAGACAGGGCTGGATGGGCTGACGTGGCCATGCTCTTGTCCCACAGGGCTCTGGGAGCTGTGGGGGGGGGAATCTGCCTTTCCTCAACCACCCCTCAATTAGGGTTAGAAAAGCTCCGCTGAGGTGCCAGACCCAGTGTGGTTTCCTCCCATCTGCTTTCCCGGCAGTGGAAGACTGCTCAGAGCAATGGTGCTGCCAGCTCCCCAGTGGCCTTGGTCATGTCCCTACACTCTCACTGCCCCCTAAAAGCCAGGGGACCTCTCAGCTCATGCCAGCAGACCCTTGCCACCTTCATGGTTTCCTTTGGGGCTTTGTGTGTGGGTTTTGGCTTTTTCTCAGGACTCAGGCAGCAGGTGGGAGGGGAAGGATGGTGACCCCATACCTTCCTGTGAGCACCCACAATCTGGGTGCTCAGCTTGTGTCTGCCCACATGCTGGTGATCTCCCAATGGCTCCTGCTCCAGGAGGTGTCACAGCTCCACTGAAACGCCAGGAAAATATTCCTCAGGTTTTCCTCTGTCTCTAATAGTGGCTGACTAGAACTGCTGAGAGGTCTCAAATATTCAAAATGACACAGCAAGCACCAGAAATACATATTTTTATCTTATCTGGCTGATTATTGGGCTGCTCATGTATGGCATTTGCACCTTGAATATATTCGTCAAGGAGCTGATGGTAGAGCAGCAGCCAGGATGGGTTTCTCCAGACCACAATCCAAGAAAAACCATAAGGAAAGGATTTTTGGGGAAAATGAAGATATAAAAAGTTCAGTCAGGCTTTGTACAAGATAAGGGCAACTGGATTGGGTGAAATGTTTCATTACAGAGACTGAATTACGTCTTTAAATTGCGCTGGGGTATATTTGGTGAGGAAATGTCAGTATAGAAAAAGTGTAAAATCCTTCTGAGACAACTGGTGTGAAAGAGTCTGACTTGGGGAAAAAAAGGATTTTTTTTTTTTTTTTTTTCCTCCTTCCTTAAAACTGTGATGAACAAACCAGTAATTCATGAAACATTCAGCTTGACGTGAGTCTGCCTATTTCTGTGAGAGAAAAAAAAGAAACTCCACGACACTGTGACTCAAAACCACTGCCCAGTGCCGGCAGCAGCTCCAGTGCCAGCACATCCAGCTCCATGCCACCCAAGCATCATCAGTGGCCGTCAGTCAGGCCAGAGCTCCTGCTTGGGAAGTCTGTCCTGCCGCTCGCCCGGCAATGTGGCATCAGCCACCGGCTCCTGCTGGCGGTAATGGGGATAATACCCAGCTTTTAAGGGATGAAGCGCGCTGGGCAGGGGAGCTGGTCCCGGCTGCCAGAGCGATTCCTCGTCAGCATCTGTCAGGAAAGATTAATGCCTAAGTAGGTTGTGGGCTGGCTGCCAGCAGCATTTTTAATAATCAGATGCCGCGCGCTGTTCGAGCAACCCGCAGAAATGAAGTTGCCTCGTTACAAAAGATGTTGACATCAAGTAGCTCATTTGCTGGGGATGTTAAAGCCGGTGACAACCCCAATTCACTCCTGGGGGTCTGACACCCCCCCAAACCCTCTGCTGGGTTGCAGCATCATCTGTGCCAGCCCCAGGGCTTGCGGCCAGACCAGCCGGCTGTGGAGGGGTGTGCAAGCAGCACAGCTCCTGCAAAAAATGTAAATAAGACTCCAAGCTGGTGATTACAAGGTCTTACAGATAAAAGAGGGGAAAATTCCTGCCTCCCAGGGAAGCAGCTGGGCTGGGTTTGGGATTTGGGGCTGGGAGCCCACACATCAGGGTCATGCCTCAGGGCATGGCCATGGCTGCAATGGCATCACTGGGGGAAGCATCACCCTGCACCTTGTCAGTGATGTCACTGATCCCCAGTGTTTGGGGTATGGTGGAAAATGGCTCTTTCCCATCTGTCAGCACTCAGCATCAAACTGCTGCCTGATGCTGCCATAAACTCCAGGTCACTTTGGAGTTTGCACTTCATTTTCCATTACCTGCCAAGAATAGTATCTGGTTTAGGAAGAAATTAGACACATATTAACAGACAGGCCCCTTGCACCACATCATCAATCCTAATCCCGCAGGAGGGCAGGACTTCATGCACCCAGCCAGCCCTGCCTGGCCCAGAGGGGGCCTGGGGGGCTCGGACACATCCTAAAGCTTCATCAGGGCTGGCGACCCCAACCAGCCACCAAACCATCCTCATCCTCCCGCAGGCTTGCTTGGCACTAGCCCAGTATTAAACGGGAGCTTAACCACCCGGAGAGGCTGGGCAGGATATTAATAGAGCTGAGGTGGAGCGTGCTGCTTATGGGTCCCAAAATAGGCTGCCCAGGCAGGGGGATGCCCAAACAGAGCTGCCCTGGTGAGGGAGATCTCCGGAAGGGTGGTGAGGGCAGTGGCTGCAGCTGGGATAAGCTGGGAGCTGCTGTGGGCACAGGGCAGCACTGGGCCCTGTCCCGGGGCAGCACGGACAGCAAGTGCCGGCATTTCGCTGCCGCAGTGAAAACACGTTTCTCCTCCCTGGCATTACAGAAAGGCTCCTGCGGGCAACCCAGGCTGACCCCCGTAAGAAGATTATGGGGCTATTAGCGGATTGGGACTGGGGGGAGGAGGTTTGGAGAAATTTGCTCTCCCTCCCCGCAGGAAGGGACACTCACGGTTCCCGGTGGGTGCCCTCCCACACATAGAGCCACGAGTGATGCCAGGACTGTGCTCCCCATGCCTGTCCCTGTCCCTCTCAGCCAAAGGCCACCAGCAGAGATGAGGACAACCATGGGGTGAAGACACCTGGCCAGGCTGCAGCCAGCCCTCAGAGCCCTGGCTGGGCTCATAGAGATGATTTGCTCTGGCTGTGATTTGCACCAGGCAAGCCCAAGCCCCAACACACCTACAACCCACCCAGGGCTGGCCACTGGCTGTGGTACGCAGCCAGCTCACCCGGGAAAGCTCCTTCCCCTGGAGCTGGATGGTGCCCAAAGACTTACATTTATTTAACCTGAAAACGTAGCAGGGTGGAAAGAAATCCGGCAGTGGTATCGACAGCGAAATCCCATTATTGGCCATGAAATATGTATGTGCTGTAACTGTGCGGGAAGGGGAGGGAACCAAGCTGCATCCCTGGCAGCTTCTGCCACCGATCCTGGCTGGGCATCCTCTCCGTGGGGAGGGCAGGGAGACAGGCATCACAGGCAGCAAAGCAGAGCCCCATTTTATGTGCCAGGGCACAGAATGAGCCCCTCCTGGTGCTCTCGGGGAGCAGCCCCGCTCTGACACACCGTGCCGCAGCGCTGCTTGGGCTGGCAGAGCCAGTGTGGGGTAAATATACTCTGCAGTAGTTCAAATTCAAGGAAAGAGTTGAAGCTGCACTGTCTCGGTGCTTGGCACGTGCAATGCCCTTTGTATTCCTTCCCACACACTCAGCCCATAGAGCCCCTTAAATCTCCCTGTTGACTTCATATTTGGGGGGTATTTTCCCACCAGCTCCAGGGAAGAAATTCCAGGTTCATTCAGTTTTGCTCGGTGCTGCTCCTTCCACCACTTCCCATCACTTTCTGTTGCTCTCAGGAGGCAAAACTGGAGCCTCAAAGATAAAAAATCTGGTGAAAATGACACGCAGGCAGAAAGTTCTGGGGCAGGGTGGGGATGCCCCAGAGCAGGCCTTAATTATAGCTGCAATTAACTGTTGGTTGCTGCTGGAGCTGGAACAAGCTCTGTGGGAGCAAGACCTCAGCTGTGAGACCACAGAAATGAGGTAGCACCTCACCCAGCCGGCTCCTGCCCGGAGTCTGGGGTGCTGCGGGGTTTGCTCGGTGCTGCTTGGCCACGTTCCTTGCCGGGAGGCGGGGCTGCCTGGCCTGCCGGCCCTGCACAGACAGGCAGGGGCCTGGGCAGCATCCTGCACATTGCCACTCAGCACCAGTTCCAGAGCATCCCACCCACTGGGGCACAGCCAAGCACCTGGCTCCAGCCCACCGTGGGGGATTCATGGCTGGATCCAGCCCCCAGCACCTCAACCCGAACATGTCCCATGGGAAGTTTTGCTGGGATATTGTGGGACCGGTTGGGTTTTGCAGCCCAGGGACAGGAGGCACCTGCCTGGGATGAGGCTGTGGATGCGGCCCCGCAGGGTACACCTGCCTGCCTTACATAGCCCCAGCACTTTGCTTATTGATTTTCTCACCAAGCTGTGTCCTGACACCAGGCTCAGGAGCATCTCCACCACTCTTCCCAGTGCCCTAGTGAGACTCCGTGAAGCCAAAACACCCTTTGGGGTAAACCAGCCCTGGCCCCAAGCCCAAAGAGGGGAGGTTTCACCCCAAAAGCAGCACCATCAGCTCAGTGCATCTCAGGAGCTGCTCTGCACTCAGAGTCACATTTTAAATCAGCACCTAGTTAATTACCTCCAGCAATAAGGAAACGCTGTGTTTGTAGTGAGAATCTGCTTTAAAATGATGTTTTATACAACATAAAAGGATTATTTTATAATTAGCTGTCTTCTAAACCCTGGCCTATTGAAATTATGATATTAAACCATACAACATTCTCTGCTTTTTAAATATCATCTGGAAGTTGATTAGTTTTGCATTACTAAAGAGCAACCCATTGAAATATTTAATCATCATGAGACCTTTTTCATAAAAATGTTAAAATTTCTTCTTTTTTTTTTTTTTTAAGTTTTCTTCCCCCCCGGTAATTACTTGAGCTTTGCTTACACAAAAAAAAAAAAAAAGAAAAAAAAAATTTTGAAGTAATTTTCCTGCAAAGAAGGGATCAAAATAGTCCTGTGATTAACACCTGGAGCATCCTTCAGCATTCGCTGCCTGGCGCAGCTCCAGGTGGGAGTCAGAGCTGCTGCTGCTGCCAGCCCAGCTACCACCCTTAGGACCAGTGGAACAGGGTGGGATGCCCCAGGGTGGGATTCTCCTTTCCCAAGGGGTTGATCCTGGATCTGGGAACAGGGTGGGTGACATCACAGGATCCCAGCATGGTGGGGGTTGGAAGAGACCTCAGGAGATCACCTGCTCCAACCCCCCTGCTCCATCAAGGTCACCCAGAGCAGGGGGCCCAGGATCCCATTGTCCAGGCAGGTTTGGAATCTCTCCAGAGAAGGAGACTCCACAA
>JANHGN010000671.1:18086-36267 GCA_024605025.1 Megaceryle maxima | reverse complement strand
AGCTTTTGCAGCTTCTGCTGGACTCTCTCCAGTAGCTCCTTGTCTCTCTTGAACTGGGGAGCCCAGCACTGGACACAATACTCCAGAGGTGGCCTCAGATCGGGCCATCTGCCCCAGGGGACGTATCCATGGTTTTATACAGGGTGGCAAGAGGTTTTAGGACAGACAGGGCTGTGCTGCAAACCATGACAGCAGGATGCTCAGAGCCTGGGACAGGACTGTGAGCTGAAGCATTACCTGTGGACACTTGAACCAGTGTGAGGATGTGAGGCCCCATGGGCAGGGACACTTCTGCTTCCAAAAAGCAGTGATGGGAGCCTCTGGTATGCTAAATCCAAAAAAAAAGAGAAGCCCTTGGGGGGCTTACTGACTTTAAAACTGCATAGAAACGCACGTGGACTTCAAGGGCTGAACCATCATCACATGTGTTTGTGGACAGGTGGGTACCAAACTGTGCCGTTCCATGTGTGGACGGGCACAGGGGAGGAAGGGCCAGATATCCTCATCCCTTCTGGGCTCAAATGCAATAAAAAAGGAGCAAAGCCTGAGCTGGGAGGCCCAGGAGTCTCTGGGAGGAGCAGGATCTGTCCCGTGGCTGGGTTCTGCCCCCAGCTCCACTCAGCTGGTCCAGTTGTGCCTGCACCCGCACAGGGAATGAACCATCTGGATTTAGACACACTTGAAATTCAGCTCCTGCTCCTTGTCAGTCATCGGAAATGATGCATTTGTTGTGAAATGAAGCCAAGAGAGTAGTATAGAAAGCTTGTTTTCAGGATGCCTTAAATAGCCAGGACATTTATTCTACAGGCAGTGAAATTCTTACACAGTTCGGTCAAATAATGAGGATAATGTTTCTGGCTTAAGGAAAACACTCTGAACATCAGCAAAGGGGAAATGCATATTTCAATTTATGATTCTAAGTTAGAAATATGCATCTAAATATACGTTTAGAAAATTGAAAGAGTGAAATCATACATTTTTGGCAGGCTTGTACTTGTAAAAGAAATTTCCAGCATGGATATGGCTTTGTATTAAACTCCATTATGTTGCTTAGAAATACATAAATAAAAGCTATAGAAAATTGATGGAGGTCTAATGACACAGCCGGGCTTTCCCCTCTGGCACATCCTACTGTGCAGCTGCACTGGTGGGACCTGGGAGCATTCAGTCCCTGTCAGAAAAACAGTCCCAAATTGACATTTGTGGATTGCTTTATGCAGCCTGTGCATGCAGCACTTGCCCCCAGATTTTGAGTTGATTTTACTTTTCTGACAGTTTAGGGGACAGAGTGGTGCTGTTGAGTGCAGTGGGGCTGGGGACCCCCAAAACCTCTTGGCAGAAACTGGGGGGAGATGGTTCCATCTCCTCCTGCTGCCCAGTGAGCAGGCACATCCCTGGGTTTTTGGGTGGATACCACACTGAAAAATCCCTGAAATATTTGTTTTCTTGCAATTTTCCCATGTAAACAATATTGGGAGAGTTTTCCTATTGTTTGACCTAAAGGACCCCAAACCCGTTTGTCCTCATCAGCGCTTTATTTATTTTCCCCACAGCAGGCACTCACCCTGTGTGACCACAAAACCTGAAACCACCATTCCCAGCAAAAAGCCACCCTAACCAGTAACAACACATATTTCTGCCCCATCACTGCAAGGAAAACTCTCCTCCAAGCAGTAGAACACTTTAGAATAACTTCAAATGTGCTTTAAAATAACTTCAAATGTGCCTTTAAAATAAATTTAAAGATGCCTTTAAAATACTTCCCTTTCTTGTTTAAGCACATAATTGTTTTTTCTTGCAGTAATCTTCTCTGAGATTTCATGGCTGATTTATTGACTAACTCCTCCTGAGCACACGGAAAATCACCCATTAGTCATGGAGAGCTTGGTGCTCCACTACCCATCATCATTTTGCCTACATTTTGACTTGACATCAGCACCCAGAGGCTGGGGAGGGCACTGGTGTGTGCTTCCCAGTGGTTACACAATCACACAAACACCACTTGCTTTGAAAAACAGGCAGTTTGGCTGGCTAAAGAAGGGCTGTGATGGAGAAGGAGATGATGGAGGATGGAGAGGGCAGTGATGGAGGATGGGAAGGACCACAATGGAGAATGGAAAGCACCTCATCAGAGGGAAAAGAGTTGAGCTGGGAACAACCAAAGGCTGCGCTTGTGGCCACTTGCTCAAGGCAGAAGGAAGTTCATTAAGCTTTAATGCAGTCTCACACCAGTGGACATTATTTTTGAGCCTCCAGCATCCCTTTATCATTAGGCTTGAAAAAGGTATCAAACATGAGTGATGCTAATGAGAAGCACAGGGCTCAGGGCCCTCCAGGCCCCTGGGGAGTGAGGAGCTACCATCACCCAACTGGTGATCACCTGCATGTCCTGGGGTTGCTGTCAGGGCTGGGAGCACCGTGTGTCCCCACCATGGCCACCCTGGCCCCAGACTCAGCCAGTCTGCAAGGCATGGCTGCCCCATCCTCTGCTGGATGCTCCTCCTCGTGCCGTTCCTTGCGGAGATCCAGCCTGAATCCAGGGGCGCAGCCGCGTGTGATTTTGGAGCACCCACGTTGTCTTCTATTGCTAAACATAACTCTGACTTTTCCTATTTTTTTTTCTCTGAAAATATTCCAAATATTTTCCAAAGCAAAGCCCCAGGGGATGCTATCTTCATCGCCCCAGTGGGCTGAGGAACTAGCTTGTTTTTCACCCACCAAAATAGCCATGATTTTACAGGGATTCATCATTTCTTTTCAGGTTGCTTCCCACCAGGATCCCCAAGCAGCCAGGGGAGGGAGGCTCCCTGCTGCTGCCCTGGGCCTGGGCTAACACTTCTCAGACCTCACAGAGTTGCTGACGTGCTGATTTTTTTCCTTCTTCCCTGCAAAGACTTTGATTTTCTAAGGCTTCCTATTTCTTTAGCACTGACAGTTGCAGAGCTGACGGTCTCATCTCTTCAAGGGGTGTCAAACTGAAGGCAGTTTAAAAGACTCAGCCAGGATAACGGGATGGTCACTGGTGCTGCAAAATCCCACCTGGATCTCCCTCCATGTAAAGTCAGCCAAAGGGTCGCACTATTTCCCAGATTAAGCCATTTTAAAGAATTCAAAAGTACAGGGGACGCTGATATTTGGCTCACCATTGCCCATGGCTGCCAGCGAAGGCTGAAGTTTTGGGTGCTCTGGTTTAATTCAGAGCAAAGACATTTATGGGCTATTGACTCTGGAGAAGGCTTCAGCTCCAGGAGACAGGTGGTGGGCAGAGGAAGAGGATGGGCGTCAGCAGGTTGATTTTGGAAGAAGAGCCCAGATAAAGCAGAGCCTCAGCTCCATGACTCTGCCCTTGCACCAGCAGGGACACGAAGGATGCTCTTTGCTACAAAACTGGAGCGACAGCGAGTGGAGCCCAGCCCTGGGCTCCTGGCTGCTGCATTAAACATGAGCAGCCAAATCCCCGTGAGCAGCCCACCAGCTGCTGCTCATCCTTCAGCAACTTTTAACAGTTTAGGGCCCAAATTCAAACCCTTCAGACTGAAGGATTTTAATGGGCTTGCAAAGAAAAAATCCCTCCGTCCTGAGCGCTCTCAATCAGGGTCACGGTCTATACTGAGCCACTGCCTTTTGTATTTCTATTGCTTTCAGGGCTCAACATTTTTGCCCACAGCAAAAGCCATTTCGTTTGAGAGGTGCCTTATCGCAGCTGAGCCCCATCGCGTGGCCGCTCGGAGGGGAATCTGAAATCTGGCTAAGGCCCAAGGACTTCAAAGAAGATTTTAATCTAAAACTCTACATAATCCTATGATAACATAACCTAAACTTGTTCTCTGAGTCACCCTTTTGCTACCAAACCAACCCAAACTTCGGTAATGTCCTGTAAGCTCCTAGACCAGCTCAGTGCTGGGAAAACAAGGGGATGTTTGTACATACTCAGAGCTGCAATTTAATCCTGTCTGACTGGGGGAAGAGCGCAAGAAACTGGCTTCTCTTGGGAAAATATAAACCAGTTCCTTCTTCCTTTGGCATCCCTTTTCTGAATTAGAAGTTGGACAAGTTCAGCCTCTGGGGAGGACAATGCTGAAGAGGACCCCGTGCCCAGGTCCTAGCTGGAGACCTGATATACCAGCATCCTCCAACCCTTTCCACTGACTTTTGACCCACCATGATCTTCCTCTGGACAGGACCTGAGCTTTCTCACATCACAGCCTCTGCTCCAAAATTCACGGTCCACAGGTAGCGTTTGACATTGGCAGGGCGAACGACCCAAGTCCCTCTTACTTACACCAATTTTTCCTCACCTTCTCCTGCCACAGCCACCTTGCTTAACATCTCCAGACCCTCTCCAGCCCTGCTACCCTGGTGGACCCTGTCTCCCACTCCGTGCCAGGCACCTGCCCACTCAGATGCTGATTTAGCCCTGCCAAGGGATTAGGATTACACACACTATCAGGCAAAAACATGCCCAGGGAAGAAAGCACTTAGTGTTGCATTATTTTTTTCCTAAGTAGGTAAATATCCCTGTTGAGTGAAATATGAATATCCATCTTCAGGGTCTGGATGGGATTTGTTGCTGTAAATCTCTCTCTGGGACAGCTCGCTTCACGAGGTTTAACCTGGCATGACCCAGGCTGGAGCATGAGATCTGTCTCAGGTACAGATGAGGCCACTTGGTTCATCCACCCCATCCATCCCAAAAGACAAAGGGACTGAAGGGAAGAAAAAAAACTTCTGTAAAACCCAGCTGCTGAACATCAACAACATACTGACTGGGCAGCTGCCCCAGGAGTGGTCTGGGCTATTGCAGAATTTCATAGAGATGTTTCCTAGCAGGTCAATAGGAAGGTCAGTAGCTACATTAAGGGCCATTTTATTCATGGAGTATTTAAATGTGCTGATCTTTTTCGGCATCCCAAAGGGCAAAACAACAAAGCAGCAATGTAGAATAAATAATACAATAAACCAGTACATGGACTGATGTAGGGGAACACCAGGGAACAGCAAGGATCTTGTTCTGCACCTTGCAGTGGCCATGGGAGCATCTCAAGCTACAGCCATAATCCATACAGGGCTTACCAGGCACAAAAACCAACCAAGCACACAAATACCAACAGTGCAAAATGTGAGAGCCCTTAAACTTCACGCTAGGGCTTTCCTGAATGGAAATGGTTAAGTCTGGGGCAGGGGAAGTTGTTAGAGGCACCGAAAGGCTCACAGGCACAGAGGATGGGTGGGGACCGTGAAGGCACAGCCTTTTTATGGTCCCAAGCAGCAGAGTTAGTGCTGGGCACACTGATTTTGCTGCTGGGGCTGGAAGAAAGGGACATGACCTGAGCAGCAGCTCTTGGCAGAAGCCTGGGGAGAGGCTGGGAGGTGATGGGGCCAGAGATGCCACTACCCACTGCTGTCGTTCACAAGGTGGTTTGGGTCAGGGAGAAGCAACAAGTCACTGGTCAAAATTTCTCAGAACCTCTTAATTTAATTTCTGGGGCTGTGCACTGGCATCTCGGCGTTAACACTAGTTCATTTTTCTATTTGCTTGCTGATCTTAGGGTATTTCTTCTTGGTTTGGGTTTTTTTTTTTGTCCTTTTAAGCTCGACTGTGAAACCACAAAAGCTAAAAACACTCAGAAAAGAAGATGAATAAGATAAGATCATCTTACAAATCATGGGACTTGAGGAGAAAAGGCTTAAGGGAGAGAAAACACCAACCGCAAGCCCATGAGGATCACAATTCCCACTGTCAAGAGAGTCACGCCCGTGGGGACCTTGCTGCAGGTTCTCTACAGGCAGGAGACTCCAGCACCTCAGCCTGACTGGTTCTGTGGGTCCCGCTACTGTCCAGCATCAAACAGGAGTCTTCCCTAAATCCAGCAAAAAGAAATAACCACACAAATCCCGGTAGAGGTGGTGATGGGGAGATGCATTTCATGTCATAAAAATGCTCTTCAAAAAATTGCTTTTCTTCATTTGTTGACATTTAATGATGGGGAACTCATTTCAGGCTGAGCCAATGTGATACTGGGTTTGCAGTTTTTTCACTGAAGTAAAAAGCGATAAAAATCCCCATAGGTGGAGCAAAACAATTAATTGCACACACAGGACTTTTTGTTTATTTTTAATATTTAATTGAGGTGAGGTAATTTTGTGACCAAGGGTTAGTCCAAGGCCAATATCTGCAGCGTTTCACTTAGAAAACAGTGAAAGAAAAGGCTTTGACATTTGGGGAAGGTACATTGCTGGGTTTTTTGCTGCTCTGCATTAAAGCATTGGTGGGAGAACGCGCCACACACCCCCCTCCCCCCCCCATTAGGGGCTGCCTTCAAACGCCAGGAAAAAAACCCCAAAATCTTAATCCTTGTTTTCAATGTAGTCCCCAAAATATCTTCCTTGATGATTCCTATGCTTATGTTCCACAGGCTGATGATGTGACAGACACCTCCACTTACATCATGGGGGCTATTCCAGCAGCATCCAGCTGTCCAGCCACTGCCCCTTGCCCCTGTGTGCTGGGATAGATGCTGCCCCCTCCACAGTTCAGAGTAGCCCACGATGCTATTTGACACTTTTTTCATACCCATTCTTGTTTAAAGCCAAGGGTCTCCAAGTTTGCCAGGGTTTTCTTTCTGAACTAAGCTCTCACACTGAGCATGCCCAGCAAGGGGCAAGTCCCAGACCAGTCTCCACAGTCAGAGCAGAGAGCAGTGTCTGAGGGCAGTGTCTCCGTGGGGGATGGGGTCGATGACAAGCATGTCTAAGGGCTATTGGGATGCTCTGGTGATGGGCTGGCCACCAGCCACGTGCAGCCCCCAGCCCTTCAGTGGTGCCTGGCCACCACTCACAGTGTCCGTCCTCCCACTGCCTGACACAGTCTCCTTCCCATCGTATATCCAGTTGCCTAAAGTACCTGCTCACCGGAAGAAAGACGACATTTTAGAGGCAATTAATATCCAGGGAATATATATCTCTGCTTCCTATGCTTGTACATTTGTAACCCGAGGCTCTCCACTCAACTCTTTCCCTCCTCTGCGATGCCCTCTGGGGACAGCTGAGCCATGGGGGGATGCAGGGGGTGCCACCCCCCCCAGCACTGCTGCTCCGACCCCACAGGCCTTCCTGAGTCCATTCTTTGTGGGCAAGAGTTGGCCCCAAAATCTGCTGAAGGCCATGGGCAGCACCCCAGGTGAGCTGCCTTTCTCCTTGCCACGGCTCCGTTTTCCCCAGGGAGCCGTGTCCTTGCCTTAAATCTGAAAGGCGTTGTGAGGGCTGGATCGGGATTAGCTGAGAAACCCAGAAAAGGGTCAGGAGATTATGTTTCCATTTAATTAGCCACATGGATCTGCTTTCCCTCCAAAGACAAAATGCACAAGCAATAGCGAGGACACTCCTGGACACCACATGTCTTTGAAATAAGAACATCTCCCACAGCCCATTTCACTGCTCCTCATCCACCCCGAGCAGGGTGATTAATCTGAGCAGAGGGCTCATCAGAGGTCACTGAGCTTTATGTAGCCTTGAGTGATTTCCCATCCTGAACTCAAAGAAACCCACCAGGAGCTAGGACAGGCAGAACCAGCTGTCACCTGTATTCACCTGCATCAGTGTTATTTTCCTCAAAACCCTCTCCCATCCAGCTGCCAGGCACCTAAGCCTGCATTTGCAGCTGGTGGAAATAGGGCATTGAAATCAATGCCCATGGGCACTGGTGTGATGGGTGTTACAACAGTGAAGGCTGAGGGATGGTCAAACCTGTCATCCTCAGCAAGAGGAATGAAAGTTCTGTTGGAGCTGGGGAAAAGAGCCCATCTCACCCAGAAATTACTTAAAAAAAAAAAATCCATTGGATATGACATCTCCATCGTATCCATTTTTTGCAGAATAAGCAAAGCCCCTTCCAGCCCAGCTAACAGCCTTGCAACTAGGGGATAATAGTGTTGAGGAGCTCCTGAACCAGGGAGCAGAGGAATGAAGATGAGCCCTCCTCTGCAGCCGAGGCTCTTGGTGGATGAATCCATTGCCAAGCGGGGTCTTGTTCCTGGTCCTAACACAGAACTGGAGGAGACCTTGGGAAAGGCAGCATTGCCAAGCCAAGAGCACAGGCAGAGGCACAGCTTCTCTGTCCCCACAAACCCAGCGTTGTGCGGCACCAGTGCTCCCAGCCCTCACCCACTGAAGTGCTGTCTCTGCACTGACACGTAATTTAACACTAGCACAACATATCTGCTCTGTATTGTGACCTTGAAGAGCATCCTCATTAGGTGCTCTCCTTCCTCACAGATGCTGGAAGGTGTCAGAGTGGGTACTGCTCCCTGCAGGCAGGTTTTCTGCTGGAGAATGGGAGGATCAAAGCCTGAGGAACAGAGAGAGGGAGACCAGGAGAAGCCCAGGTTTGTAAGGAAGGGTGAGGAAGCAGCAGGGTCCCAGGGCTGGGTGGCACCTTGCCTGGGTTCTCCTCCTGGCAGTTTGCTTTCTGGTTTTAGCATGTGATGCACCAATCTGTGGTGCGACTGGGTGCTGTGCTCCAGCCCTGCAGAATGCTCAGGCTCCACTCAGCTATCTCCCAGTGCCTAAAAGTTGGATTTCTACCCCAAAGCCCCATGTTCCCTTGTAAAGCACGCAGCCAGAAGAGAGGCCCAGGCAGCGTCAGGTGCAGCAGCCACCCTAGCACACCTTTGCCTGCAGACACAGTGAGTCACATTGCTTTCCTCATGGGAGGGTAAAATAACCCTGGACTGACTGACTCCAGCTGTGGCCACCAGCTTCCAGCTGCCAGCATGGGGGAATATGGTCCCTGTGGGCTGAATCCCACCTCCCTCCCTCCTCCACCACCCCAAGCTGCCTCCTATGAGAGCAGCTCAGCCACAAGGCCATGCAGCAGAAATGAGGCAGAATAAATCCCCTCCATCCTTTTTTTGCTGCATCTCCTGGACCATGTTGTCATGGGCAGCTCAAAGCCATTGGGCTCAGGATGCTGCATCTCCATGAGGTGGATGCACCAGGGCTGATGGAGTCATCAGGACATGGCCCTCACTACCTGTCTCCAGATGGGATGAATTGCTGTCTGGAGATGCTGAGCTCTCTCTGTTGGCCCTGGAGAGCAAATGGCAATGTATTGGAATGAAATAAGAAAATCTGAGCAGCCCTTAGAGAGGGAGGGAGAACAGAGACACCCCAAAACCCCCAGGAAGCAGCCTGGCTTCTTCTCCTTGCTAGCTCAGGTAATCTGTCTCAGCCTTGCTCCAGTCTCAGCCAGGACCTCAGCAACATGCTGGGGCAATTCCTCAGCCCATCCCAGGTGAGGAATAAATCACAGCAACAACCCCCTCCTTCCAGGGCAGCATCCCAAAGGCAGCATAGCACATGTGCTCCGGGGTGGCTCATCCCAAAGCAGGTCCATGTGTCCCCTCTGCCCTGCGGTCCCCCCAGTGCCACCAAAGCAGGGACTAAAGGCCACCCTGCGGTCCACCCTGACTCACTGGCAGCTTCTCTGTGGAAGCACATCTTTTGCTGGGTTTCCATGGAAACCAGCATCGCACACATGCCAGCCAGGCCAGCTCCCACCCCCGGGAGATGCCCCACATCAGACCCTGCATCTCTGTGGGTGTCTTTCCCTCCCGCTCCAGCTCTGACATCGCCTCCAGCCCATCTCTTCTTGTGGCATTTGCTGGCCAGTAGCAGCAATGAAGAGCAGAGGGGCAGGGAGCAAATCCATCTGCTCTGCAATTCAGAGGATCCCGTGGGCGCTCAGCACGTGCCCATTGGCGTGCCCTGCTCTCTGAGTGACGCGCTTGCAGGTGGCACATGAAAATGCCCAGCTCCTGGCCTGGGGTGATGCAAGAGATGCATTCCCAACAGGAATAAGATTCACACGCCAGGCTTTTTCTTATTATAACTTGCTGCCCTGGGGTCTCAAACAGATTTCTGGCAAACAATCACAGCCCCGCTATCCTCGTCCGACCCTTCTCTCTCCCACATACATTTCCTGGCAGCTCAGCTCCCCGATCCTTCTCCCAGGCTGTCACTTAACAGCGTCATGCCGGCATCTCAGCTGCATAAGGACAGACATGTGCTCCCAGCAGCTCCGGGGAGATGCTGTGCCGGGTCTCCTCCATCCAGCGCTGCAGGAGGGATTGAATTGTTCTGTGGAGCTGGGCTGGTGAAGGAGCAAGAGCTCGTTCCCCCTGTGCCAGGCTGGTGGGCGGCATGCAGAGCTCTTCTTACCACTATCCAACTTCTCCAGGACCTGGAAGTCTTGTAGTTCCCCTATGTTATTAAATCCTTTATGAAACAGAAATTCTGACAGTTATGCCATTTTGCAAATTAATCACTCTCCCCCACATTTCCAGACACATCCCTCTGGTCACTCTCCTCTGCATCTTGCCCACTAAGATATCACAAATACTTCTGCAAATACAAGTGAAGCATCCCCAGCCTCTCCTGGGCAATGACACTTGCTAGACAAAAAATATAGCTGAGAAGTGAATTCTTGCCCCTTGCCCCTCATCAGCAGTGATGCAAACCCTACTTGCAGTTAGCAGGAGATGCTTATCCAGTTCCCACCATGGGAGAGAGAAGACAAGCATTCTGCTGGGGGATACAGCCCCAGGCAAAGGAGGAAAGAGAGCAAGAGCCCACAGCCAGTGGCCACGTGGAGCTGCAGCGATTCTCGGCAGTGACTTGTGGCAGTGTCAGCAACCATAGCAGTGCTGAGGATTTTTAAACCCTCTTACAAATCCTGTCGGTACCCCCGGGCAAGAGGTATCTCTAAGGAAAATATCCAAATTCAAGAAAGGGTGTGAAAAATAAAGGCCATAACACTTTCCAAAGGGAGATATTGTTTCCAGCTATGTCCAGCTGTGGGGCTGGTCTCGTCTTGAATTGAAATCAGGAGGTTACAGTGAGGGATACAGAGAAGTGGTACCCTTAGGTGATGTGCTAACACATGTACTTATAAGAAAAGGCAGATTATTTTCATTTGCTTGCCAGTTTCTTGACTGGTGAAGAAATTTGGAGAAAACCTGTACACTTGACAAGACATTTCATACCCCTGTGTGTTCCCACATCGCATCCTGACTGATGACCAACTGGGGTCAGCAGGACCCGCCCTGTTTGGGTCTGGCTGCTCCACAAATCCCCAGCACCCCACCATTTAAGCAGGTACTTATCCCTAAACATGTGGCTAATACTCTTGACTGGAACAAAACTTGGGCAAGTTAAGCACACAGCCAAGTGCTTATTTCCTCCAACAGGAACTTGAAAATACTCTGTTTACTAAGGCAAAAGGAGATTTAATTTTTTTAATGCAGCCTTGAACTTACAAGCTCCTGAAATCCAGCTCTTTCATGTTGCTTCCCTGCTGTCTTTGCTTTCTGGTTGCATACCATGCAGTAAGGATGCCACGTCCTTGTCCCCACAAGCACTGAACCTTGTATTTATCTCCTGAAAATTGCTATGCAATGCAAATTACTCCATTTTCAAGAGTGCTGGGTGGACGGAGCACATTCTGAATGTGCAGGGCAGAGGATTAGGAACAGCCCCCATCATTCCCAACCGCTCTGCGCCAAGCAGGAATAAAAGTTTTGTACTGAATTAGAAACAGGGCTCCCATTCCTGCCAGCAGATTTGGGTTCTCTGAATACAGCCAAAAAGAATGTAAAAAAAAAAAAAAAAAAAAGAAAGAAAAAGAAACCTGGCAAGCGCTCGTTCACGTTGAATGAATTTGCTTTGACTGACCGCACGAGATTTCTACATTTGCAGCCTCGCCAAAAACTGCTCCGTGCTCAGTCAGTACAGTTCAGTCCTGGGTGGGGGGCAGCAGGGAAGCCCCAGCACCACAGGGAAGATGCAGCCCCCAAGAAAAAGTGGCTACCGTGATATTCTGGTGCGTGAGAAATGCTTGGCGATGCTCGGCTGGCTGTGGCATTGGACTGCACACCTGTATTTTCTGGTGTTCCCTGCTTCTCCATCAGGAGCCCACCCATATCCCTAAGCTCTCCTGGTTTATACAGGGACTGTGGACTCCATTTCTGAAGCAGTGGGATGCTAATCTATGATCAATGCTCTGGAAACCCAATGCTCTGGGATCTTATCTTAATGCATTGATTGCAATATACTCCTGAGTGATTCCCCTCTTTGAACAGCACTAGTCAAAACACTTCACATCTTGAATTTCATCGGGTGGATATTGCTAATGAACTTACTTTTGCATTTTCTGTAGTTCAAAAATTGTCTGCTGAAGGGTGAAGGGAATCATAACTTCTTCCCTACAACCTGCAGAGAGAGAAAAGGGAAGAGCTCTGTCAAATAAATGATTCATTACCCAGCCTTCTCCCAGGCTAGGTGCTTCTCTTAGCATCCTAAGAAGCCATCTCCACACGTGGCTTCTCTAATTGCACGGCGGGAGGGGTTGGTGGTGCTCTACCAGGATGAGCACTGCACAGGCAAGGTGTCCCCTGCTGCTGGGGACACCCTCAGTGCCACCAGCTTTAAGGGGAGCAGCACATCTCTTTAACCTTAAGTAAAAATCCCTGCTTCCACTTGACACCCCAGGAGCCAGGAACCCCAATCTCATGCCAAGTTAAAGGGACAGGAAAGAGAAACAAAGAAGCATTCTCTATCTCTGCAGGGCAAATATACTTATTATTGATACCAGCAAGATGTCAAAGTCTATTGATGGGCTGCTGTACGCCTGTTCCTGAAAGAGTAATTATCCCATCGAGTTTCCAGCTCTTGATGACGCAGAGGATAAACAGAAGTTTCCTGTTCGGGGCTTCATAAACACCCTGAGCAGATAAACTCTCATAAGCAAGGGGCTTGGGCTGGGGAGGCAACGGGCAGCAATCCTCTTTTATGAGAAATGAGATTGGAAAAAATGGTAATCTCCTAAATGGGCATTGCTAGTGGGCTGATAAACAGAGCTCTGGGTTATTACGGTGATGAGCTCAATAGAAGAAGTGTAATCCCAGCCCAACTGTTTGGGGGATCGCTGCCCAGCTTCTTTCCCCCCACTCCCAAATCATCACATTAGGCTGATGGGAGAAAATAAATGAGATCTCTTTGTGCCAGGTTGTATAATGTCATTGAACAGAAGCATTGAGCTTTGCACTTTTATCTGGGGACATCGGTGACTTCCTCCCCTGGATCAGGGAAAAGAGCCACAATCTCCCAGCGTGCAGCTCGTGTCCTCTGGTCCCTTCTTTCACTGAGCATCTCTGGTGGGTCTGGCTCCATCTTCTCCACCAAAAAGCAGTGACCACAGTAACCTTTCCTGGAGCCTTTTTCAGGGTTCATTTCCAGCCAGGAGTGCCAGGGCTGCCTGATCACCCGGGGCAGACTGTTGGGCACTGGTTCCTTCCTGCATCCCAGCAACAGCATTGCCGAGAGGACCACCAGCCCCCACACTTGCTCGAGCATACAGACAGAGAGGTGTCAGGGAAGCCCATAACACAGCTCAAGGACATAAATACACAGGTTATGAGTTTTTCCACGACTCCCTCTGTAGGGCTGCAGAGAGAGGCTTTGCATCCCAGTGCATGTAGAAACCCTCTCCCGACTGCCAACCCTGCAGGCGGGGGTCAAATTAAAAACAAAGGACAAAATGCCATTTGATCTATTTTTGTTTAGTCTTAAAATACGGGGAGGGGAAAAAAGAAAAAAGGCCACGTAAAAAGCTGTAAGCAGCATGACAATTAGCGACAGGGTAATGACTACCCAGCAGCACCAAAAAGCCGTACGAACATCACAGAGCCGCAGCACCCGCCACATCAAAGCAATACAAACAGTTCCAAATTAAATCAGCTGAGCAGCAAATCAAAGCACCAGGATGAGCTCCCCGTTTCTGGGAACGTACCCTCAGTGTTTCCTGCAAGCCTTTGCAAACAAGGAGCTCGCTTGGAAGGTCAGAAGGTTTGTGCTAATGCGAGCGGAGTCGGAGGGGTGGCAAGAGCGGGACAAACGCAGGCACTTCGGGGAAGTTAGCTCTTAAGGCTATGATAGTTTTTAAGAAGTGGTTTTGAATAAGGAGAATAACAAACAGGCCTCAAAAATTGATGGCGGGGTGATTTTTTTTTTTTTTTGATGTATTTTGCAGGAAATGGAAAACTAAAACAACAAGCAGTATATACAGTAACAATAAACAGCACAAGAATACAACAACAAGAGGATTATCATTTCAAATCGGCGTGCCCTGCATACGCAGCGCGAGAGCTAGTGAGCAGATCTGCCCTTATTTCTGCTGTCTGCACGGCCGGGTATAAAAGATGTCAAACTGCAGATAAAACTGAGTGTGCTGCCATAATGATGAGGTAAAAAGATGAAAAAGAGGTTTCGTACGGCTAAACCCATGAGTCACTTTCAAGCATTAGGCTCTAAAAATAATTCTGAAAATCGTGTTTTTAAAAAAAAGAAAAAGCCTTTTTTTTTTTTTTCACATTTGAACAACTCCCAGTTCCAGAGTTGGTTGTGGGATGGACACGGGTATTTAGGTTTATGATTTACAGACAAGCAGCAAGAAAAGAGGAGCATTTTGAGGTCCCCTGTGCCAGGACTGGGTCTGGCTGAGCTGGGGCTACCAGCTGGGAGAGACTGCACGATGCAGGGAGGTAATCAAAGACACGGGAAGGTGGAAGGACTGGGCATGAGTCACCCTGGACTTCAGAAAAGCTTTTGATGCCTCCACACATGAAAGCTTTGCTACAAGTGTAGTAAAATAGGATTGGAAAAGAGCAAATCTTGGAAAGATAAAAAAGCTGAAAACAGGCGCAAGGATATCAAAGGCTGTGGGGATGGCACACACTTCGGTGGGCTGGTGAAACATCACTGCCATGAGTCCTGCAGGCCACCGGGCCCCGCAGTCTCCTCTGGAAACCAAAAAGCACAGAGGCAACAAAGTTGGCAGCCAGGGGTTTCTACATGAAAACCTCAACAGGGCTCCAATGCCCCAAACATGGGGTCTGAGATCTTTAAGGACATTGTGAACCACACAAAACACCTCACTATCCATTTTTCTCCCCTCTCCTGCTTTTCCTGGGAATATCCATCCCTGCTGCCCCCACCTTTAGCAGAGCATGCCAAGGAGGAGTGGGAGATATCCCTTGTTGGGGGGTCAGGGACAGGGAGTGATCCTCACAGAGCCTTATTCCCCAAGATGTCTTATTAAGAAAGCTCAAGAAGATTCAACCCACCAGTGTGATATAACTCCAACACTGTGTGCCTGGCCTGGGAACAGAAAGGGGTGGGTTTAGAGAAAAAAAAAAAAAAATCTAGTTCTCCAAGCATTTAATTGGTTGAGAAAAAGAAAATTCCACATTTTCCCCCCTATCAGGCAGACCCTTTTCTACAAGCATTGTCAGCCTGCTTCAAGCTCAACGCAACACCAACACCAGCCATCTGATGGCCACTGCCAGAGCTGGGAAGAGCAGCCACAGCTCCTAAAATAAACCTCCTCCATCCTGCCCCTCCCCGAGGCTTGGAAGAGGTCCCAAGGGCTCTGGTTTGCTCTCCCCCATCCCTTCTCTGCCTTGCTTTGGGCCCTTCGGAGGACATGGGGAGGCAGCTGGGCTGCTCTGCCGCTCTGCGCTGCTCCCCTCCTGCTCCTCCAAAGCTTTTAAAAAGCATCTAGTATGAGAAATGGTATTTTTCAAGGACACTTCATGCAAAAAAAATATGCCTTTGAAAGGCTGCTCGGTACATGGGTTTGTGTTGGAGGCTTTCATACAGATGCTGAGTCCTTTTCTCCTGCTTTTGTGGGGAGGAAATGGTGCAAGGACAGGTGGGGAGCCTGAGATGGGTCTGTACGTCTGCAGCAGCCCGCGCACAGGGTTCTGCTAGCAGCATTCTGCCAAATCAGCCATGGGAATCATCCTCTCGTCCACTGAAATGCAACCTGTTCTGGGGAAAAATGCCCTGATTTTAACATCTTCTGAATTCTGTGGGATTCTGGATAAAGCCCTGGCTGTTCCCAGTGCTGTACAAAACTTAAAGTAAGATGGTGAGCTTGCCTCTTACAATTGAAATACAAGATGGGAGCCAAGGGGGGAAAGAATGCAAACACACAGCACAGGACCAAACTTCCTTCTTTAGGACAAGAAATAGAGTTTTTATTCCAGCAGACAGCAAGCAAGGGCTCAAATCCCCTCATATCCCCTCTTCTCATGCAGGACCTGGTGGTGTCAGGGGCTGTACAAAACCCAGAATAAGCAACAGCCCTTCCTCTGCAGGTCATACCAGTACTGATACCCAGTGTTTCCTACCCGAGGGAGGTGGGAAGCTTCATTAATTGAGAATTTTTAAGGATCTTTGAAATCAGCAGCTGAAAGATGCTCCAGAAATACAGAGCAGTTTTATTTTTGGAATGGATGTACAGTGAAATCCCTTCCCTTATTTTCTGAAAAGGGCTTTCTCCCAGTCCAGAAAGGCCAGCTGGGCTATCTGAGCAAAACCACAGGGCGGTGCAAGGAGAGGGAAGGGAAGAGAGAAAACACAGAAGGAGAGACAGGCAAAGGTTTTGTTCTTTGTATTAAGAAGGATGATCTTAAAATGATGAAAAATGCTACCAGGGTACCACAAAGCCCTGAGAAAACCGAGGTTACTGGAGCATTTTCTGCCAGGTGAGCAACAGCAGGAGGAGCTGAACCTCCCCAAGCATCCCTGCGCCAGGCACCACACACACCGGCATCCCTGCGGCAGGGACCTCACTGGTGAGCTGCTGCCGAGCCATTTCCAGCCCTGCGGGGAACCCAGGCGTCGGCTGGGAGCAGCCGAATTAGGAGGGCTTTGCGGAAGACAAGTCTTGAAATGTGACAGGTAATCCACTCAGACCAGGCATCTCCTGGGGGTAAGAGCAGCCTCCAAGTGCAGCAGGAGGGATTCAGCTCTAAGCTGGATGGAGGGTTTAGCCCAAGCCTTACTCTGCTCCCGCCATTGCCCCGTCCCCGTGTGCTTCCCTGGGGAGCTCTGCTACCTCCAAAAGCCTCTCAGAAGGAAAATTTACCTCCAAAATCTTCTTCTGCTCATCTATGACCTACTGCATTCTCTTTTCAGCATATGATTTAACTCTGGTTTGTTCAAAGAGGGCTGAAAGGAAGCGGCACAAAGAAGAAAGACAAAAAGGGCTGAACAAAACACTGATGAGATCTGTTTGGCCTTGGGAAAGGTACAACTCCTGTTACAGATGGAACCAATGACTCCTTGGACATATTTGAAAAGGACTAAAACTATTTTCTGTAAACCTGAGGTTAAGCAAAGCTTAGGTGTCAAATAATGAACCAGACTGAGTTCTGCATAAAACCCCTACTTAGTGGGACACAGACAAATTTCATCCAACATTCATTCATCACTTTCCAAGTCATTTGTGTTTATCTCCTCCTTTCCATAAGACAAAAAAGTCTTTGAAGAACATCTTTTCCAAAGCACCAATTTCTGCATAATTAGAGCCTAAAAATTGGGAGCTATCAAGGTGAGATGCCTTGGTCAGGGCATCCAAGCATGCTTTGCCCAGCTTATCACCCGGGGCTTAGTTTCAGAAGGTAATGGTGGATTTTAGGTGCCCAGTGGACCTGAGAACAGGTAGAGGAGAGAGCAGGGAGGGGAGTATCTCTCCCTTCCTCTGCATTCTTATGTACCATTGCAATGTATCGCCCCGTGTGCCAGTCACCCTCTGGTGTACCCAGGGTGCTGGGTTACAGCATCCCCTCCCTGGGGGCTGCAGGGTAGCTGGAGCACCCCTGGGTGCTGCCAGAGCCGGAGTCTGAGGACAGCGAGGGTGTTCAGAGCATGGACAGAGGAGAGGAGATGGGGGAAAGCCGGCTCACATCGCCCAGCTGCTGCTGTTGAGCTGCCAGCCTGCGCAGTGCCCGGCTGCTGCAGAGCACGAGCACGCACCCTTCGACAGCTTGCTTGGCAGGGAAAAGCAGCCAAGCTCGTGTGCTGCCAGCCAACACCCTCTCTCCTCTCTAAGGCGGCTTACAAAAGCCATTTGCTATATTAATGCTGATAGCCCAGGCCATAGAATCACAGAATAACAGAATCCCAGAACCATAGATTCATGGAATTATGGAATGATTTGGGTTGGGAGGCACCTTTCAAGCTCATCTAGTCCAATCCCCCTGCAGGGAGCAGGGACATCTGCAGCTAGAGCAGGTTGCTCAGAGCCCCAGCCAACCTCACCTGCAATGGTGCCAGGGAT
>JANHGN010000671.1:0-17669 GCA_024605025.1 Megaceryle maxima | reverse complement strand
ACCCATCCCCCCTTGTCCTGTCCCAACAGGCCCTGCTCCAAAGTCTGTCCCCATCTTTCTGACAGGCCCCTTGAAGTGTGAAAGGCCACCAGAAGGTCTCCCTGGAGCCTTCTCTTCTGCAGGCTGAACACCTCCAACTCTCCCAGCCTGGCCACCCAGCAGAGGGGTTCCAGCCCTCCCAGCATCACTGGGGCTCCTCTGACCCTGCTCCAATAGGTTCCTGTCTCTCCTGTGCTGAGGACTCCAGAGCTGGACACAGCACTCCAGTTCTCCCTGCCACCCCGTGCATCTTTTCCACTCTCTTGCCCCAAAAGGCAGTGGTTGGGCTTAGGAGATGAACCAGACTGGACCCAGCCCCAGCACTGTGCAGCACCTCTGGTCCAGGGCTGTGGTTTGTGGGGCAGAGCCCATCCTGTTAAGCCAAATCAGATGCCCACCTCTGGGTCCCTGAATTGTTCAGCTCCAAAAGGCAGGAAAAGCATATTTCTATTCTGTGAATTTTCCCAGCAGATTCATCTAATGGATTCCTCTGCTTTCCCAGCCCGATACCAGGATTTCCAGGAGGAAGGAAGTCTCATTCCCAGAGAGAGTAATGAAGCCTCTCACCATCAAAGGCACAAAGCAGCCGTTTGCAGACCCAGAGCTTTGCACCGGTTCCACGTGAGCAGATGTGCCTCTCCTGCTCCCCCCAGCCAGGCGCCCATCGCCCACCTCAAGGGCTTTGGCACAACACGTTGGGCCCCCACGTAGACATGACAGTCTTGATTTTGTGGGGAGTTATTGCAAAGCCAGCAATGACCGTGTCTGTTTCTGTGCTGAAAGACAAAGCTGCAGGCCAGCCTGGATCTCTGTCGCCCATCCCAAGTTTATGGGGAAACAGGGACTGCAAAGCCATGAGTGAGAAGCAGCCGTTCACCCCCAATGGGATAGATCATCCACGTCCACGTACGGAAGCTGTTGCTCTCCAAAGCAGAGCAAAGCCCAGCTCAGTCAGGTTTAGCTCTTAAAACTCAATAGCAGGGGGCCAGGAAAGGCAGGAATTTGCACTTTAGTCACTCATGCCAAAATCATCATGTGTCTGATGCCATGTTTTTGTCTAGGGCAGGACAGTGTCTCAAGCTGTCCTTCAGAACTTCTTTACCACCTTCCGACATGAAATCTGTCCCCAGCTAGCCCCCAGTATTGACATATATGTGGCTCAAATACAGGACAGATTGACATGTAGGTTACAAGGTCCTGAGCAGCATCTTCTTTACAGTGGATCTAAAAGAGCCAGAGACAGAAGAGCCTGGAAGAAGACAGCACTAATGAGAGGTGGATTCAGGAGACCTGCAAGCAAAGTACAGCTGCAGCTTGGAGGCTGCGACAGAAAATGTAGGGTGATAAATTTATATAGTGAAAGCAACTTGAACAGTGATCAAAAGTACAGAGAAAGCATCAGGGAGATGGGGAAGTAACAGAAACTTTAATTCAGGATCGTATCTGCCAGTGCGATAAATATTAAGTTGGAGAAAGGGGAGGCTTCCTTGGGAAAGCAGTAGCAAAAACACTGAGATTGATTTCCCATCAAACAATATTTGACAGAGTAAAGCAATTAAGGGCTGAGAAACAAAACCTAATGTTAGGGGGGATAGGCAGGATAAATGGGTTTCCAAAGAACCAATAATCTAAACTTTTGAGTTTACTTCAGGCCCACTGACATTGTCTCAAACTGAAGTGACCAGCACTTCACCAGGCTGTGCCCTTTGAGCACCCTTTGTCCAGAGGGTCTCTCCTGCCACTCAAGAACCAATAAAATGTTTCTAACCTCAGGGCTCTGCAGGCCCATAAAACTTGGACCTGTCCACAGAAATGACTTGCACTCCATCTAATGAGCCATGGCCCACACACTGAGCACCACCATCAACCTCCCATCCCACAGCCACCAGCTCCAAAAGTGGTGAGAAAACACAGCTGCACTCTTCTTTTTGCCCTCATGGGCCACTGGAAACTATTCCTGTTCACCACAAGTTCTTCAGCAGGATAGGTACATGCAACAGTGGCCTCTTAGCCTGGTCACATATCTGTACACATGCTCCCAAGAAAATAATTGCCCCTTTGTATAAGCATGAGGACTGTTGCTCTTCCAGTTACCTTGGCCAGTTTTTATCCACTTTATACTAGGGGAGATGCACAATTTGGTCTGAAGGCACCATGGAAAATGGCCCCGGATCTTTCTCTTTCAGAGAAGCTCATTGTTGCCCAATGAACCTAGCCGAGTGGAGACACTGGGAGCTTTCTGCCCAGTTGGATGGTTGGTGGTGCATCCTGTGAGGGACTTTCTGGGACTCCCACTGGCATAAATAATGTTGCAAGTAATGAGTTCATGCAGTGCCCTAGGTCAACTTTTGACTCCAACAGAAACTAGCTATTGCTTGTTAACTACAGCTTCCCAAGTGCTGGTGAATCACCAGTATGCAAATTCATGTGGGGTCTTCCACTGCTGGAATGAGACCCCTCTTCTCCATACCCTTGATGCTCCCTCAGTGAGCCAGAAAGCAAAGCTCCTTCGTCAACTCACCACCCACGCCATCCAGACCTTGCTGAGCAGGCTCCGCTGCGCCATGCGCCACAAGAGGAGCTCATCAAAGCAGCCTTTTAATTGCAATAGTAACGACTTCAATGTACAAAAATCCCAGCGAAATTTGCATGACTAATTAAATAATTAAACACAGCCTGACAACTGAGGAATGCAATCATGCATATGAAAATCAAAAACACCTCCAAAGCATTGGCAGCAAGAAATGGGAAGGGATTTGCCATCCTGCACCTCCCACCAGTGAGACTTGCTGCTGGGTTGTGTCATTTGGACTGGAGACCAGGCATAAGTAACGGCACCACTGCTCTTGTGAAGCCTTTTTTCTCTGCCCAAATCCTTGCCGAATCCTGATCTCAAAATCTGGCCATGCTGCCGACACTGGTGGAGCACTGGTGGGTGCTGCATGCAGCTCCATGAAGACCTCTCCTAGCCCCAGCCTGCAATGGAAAATGTTCGAGAGTCTGCAAACCATGATGCTGGTCAGCCTTGGTGTGCTGTCCCAGCACCCCAGTGGGAACCTGGTACGGGAAAGGTCAGACTTGTGTCTCATCTCCTACGCACCTCCCGAATTTGACCTCAGTCTCCAGCAAAAAAGCAAACCCCACTCCCCGCAGCCACGGGTACTGGACCCAAAGGGTTAAACTGTCATTCTCCAGCAAGGAGCAGGTGATCTATCCCATCGCCTTCAGCCCTGCTGTTTCAAGCAAGCTTATCAAACACACTTAAAATACTAACAGGGAGATGGTCAGAACTGCGGAGGCTAAAGGGAATGTGAAAAGATTAATCCTCTGTCACAACCCAAGCCTTGATTTCATAACCTTAGAAAGATTCCCTGAGACTGTCCTGGGCTGCAGCACAGCATCTCACCAGGATGCCTGGGTTGACAACACCAAGACCTGATGGAAGCCAGGACCTGACATACTTTAATTTTTCAAGAAAGAGCTGCAGCAACACAGGCTTGAGGAAGGAGGGAGAGGAGATGGGAAATCCAGCCCTAACAGAAAGGCCTGGGATGCTGCCAACATTTTACATTCTTTGTGACACTTCTTGCTGATGGCTCCATTGCCTGATGTGATTAGTTTGAAAAAAATAATTAGCCAGTGCCTTCCTGGACCAGGGCTGTCAAGGTGGCTCTTGACTCCAGTTCTGCCCACAGCCAGCATCCTTGCAGTCACCAGAAGCCCCACAAACCCCTGGGTACCCACACAGGAAGTTCTTTATTTCTTTTTCTCTGTGTTTGGTGATAGTATCTGGAAGAGCACTGGCCCACTTTCAGTTCAGATCTTACTGACACACAGACACAGAGAGGAAAAATATCTTCCTAGAGGAGCAGAGAAGGTCTAACATGCACTTTAGTTCCAGAATAGATCTGCTAAATGATTGTACCTTGCAGCACTGGCCACTGGAAGAGCAAAGTACTTCCTCCTCATCCCCAGCTTCTCACAAACCCTACACCGGACTGAAAGAAACTATTTTCTGAGTCAACATGGTTAAACTAATGCAAAACCTCCACATGCCCAACCTTGCATATGTTTCCACCATGCTTATATAAAGTGATTAGCAATAAACTGATAAAAATCCAGTGTGTGGATGAAGTGAAATAACTGGATGAGCCCATGGCAGGGCTCCACTGGAGCAGCTGTATGGCACATGCCGCATGTAGAGCAGCTCCTTCCCTCTGAAAGCTGAGAATCAGAGAACCACATTGATTTCTCTCTGCCCTGGCATTTGAAACCAAACCCTC
Organism: Megaceryle maxima; assembly: GCA_024605025.1. NCBI lineage: Eukaryota > Metazoa > Chordata > Aves > Coraciiformes > Cerylidae > Megaceryle > Megaceryle maxima. The sequence continues at coordinate 13,347 of JANHGN010000671.1, read as the reverse complement.
ACCCCTGGGTTTGCTGCTGAATGCTGGGTGCTGGTGCTGGGCATGCTGGAGCAGGGCAGGAGAAGACGGCAGAGCCTGGGTTATCTGCAGCAAGAACAGATCCCCAAATGGCAGCACTGCTATAAATGGTGGTGGTGCCATTAGCAGACCCTGTCTTGCCTCTTTGATAGCTCTGCAAATAATTTCCATGCGGCTGAAGCATAAGTTAATAGACAAGAAACATAAGAGAAAGTATTTCTCTCATTTACTGAAGCTGTTGAGAAGCATCAGGACAATTTTTACAAACTGCTCAAGCACTTGGGAGCTTAAAGTCTGTCGGTCTCTAAAAAGTTTATTATTTCTGGTTGTATTCACAAATATGGGTAAGAGACCATCTAAGAAAAGCAGATCCATTTGGCTGCTGTAGCAGAAGTGTGTTGGGGACTCAGCGTGCAGTGGAGACCCAGGGCAACCGTGCTACTGCATTTGTCATAATTCAGAGCTCCCTCAGGTCACCAAGCCCAAATGTCCAAAAATGTCAAGAAGCGTCCAAAATCAGGCCCAGAGAAACAAGCTTCCTTCATCCACACCGCACTGGCATGAGAGCTTGTTTGGCTGAATACTTGTAAAAAACACTGCTCATTTTCCATGTCTCTGAACAATTTCATACATTTGACCCTAGAAGATTGTGTTGCAAAAACCAGGACCTTTTGAACCAAGCAGAAACCTGTGCTTGGGTTCCCTGATGCATGCTCAAGGGATACCCTGGCTCTAGCCTCTATTTTCTCGGCATCTTGGTTTGTTGATTTGTGAAGCTGGTTAATACAGACCCACCCTAAGCTCCTGTGCAGCTTATCCATTTGTCATATCAGTGTTGTTGGAGCTGGGATGGGCTAAGGGTAGAAGAGAGACCGGTAGAGGAGAGATACAGCCACAAAGGTGACAACTGCCATGTTGATAATTAGCATCTGTTGCCATCAGAACCCATCAGGCAGATCCAAGCATGGATGTGTTCTGAGGCAGCATCTCCAGTGGGTTTGTGGCCAGTCACCAAGACTATCCAGCTTCCCAGTGCCTGCAGGGACTAGCGCAGACTCTTGGAGCCAGTGAAAATTGTGTGTTTAGAGTAGGGTCTTTATGTTTAGCAACAGGAGCCTCTTCCTTGCCAAACAAAGCCCACAGATTTTACTTAGACCCTTTGCACAAACTTTTGGAAAAGAGAGAAAAAGACCACCCTACAATGAAACCTCATGTTTCTTGCACTGAAAAGCACTTTATTCCTAAAGCACAAAGCCAAACATAGCCTGCACTGGCTCCTGAAGAAGACCTCACTTAGTCGATTCACTGAGCAATATACACACTTGCTGCTTGAGGGATTTCCATCCCTAGAAGATGCTCACACCTGCCTGAGCAATGCACTCCAGGACATGGTTACATTCCTACTGCTTCGGGGGCTGGTGTTTTCCAGCTGCGCCTTGAAAAGCTCTGCCCTGCCATTGCAGCTTGCAGCTCAGGAGCTGAGCTGGGCAGAGGCTTTCACAGGGGCCCAGAACATACCTGCCAAACCACCCTGAGAGATGAACAGCAACATGCCCATCCTGGTCCTCTTGTATTTTAACAAACACATCATATCTCAGTGAGCCTTAGAAAACACGCTCTGGAGTCACCTTCTCTATTGGGCATCTTTTTTTTTCATCGCAGCAGTCCCCTGACAACGCAGCCAAGACTGCAGATCCAGCTGCAGAGGTGCCTTCCCCTGCAGCCAGCCCCTTCCCACCACCTCTTCCCTCTGCAGACAGCAATGGCGGGTGACAGGTTTGCTGAGAAACCAGGAGTTCCGAAGCGTAATCCTGAACAGATGGCAGCTCCAGCCGTGCTGCCTCAGAAGGGCACTTTTAAAAGTAAATAGCAACAAATGTTTTGGTGTGTAATGCGTTGAAATCTTGATCTCACACAGAGCTTATTTTCTCCCCCCCCCCTCCTGTCAGTTGCCAATGGCTGAGGACAAATGCTGCTGAAAAGAAAGAAGGAGGAAAAAAACCTCAATCAATTAAATGTTTTAGAAACAATTGTATTTTGAAATCAACAAGAAGAATTCATGAAAATCAATCCTAATTCAAGAGGGCTGTACTGATTTGTTCGCCTTTCCCTTTCCCTGGGTAAGCAACCAAAGCAATAAAAATGATAGCTCCATCTCAGGCAAGGAAGCAATTGAAACTTCAAAAACGTTCAACATCGGCTGATGAAGCTTGATGCAGTCTCCATGGCCTGAAAGCTAAATATTCTGCAAGAGAAGCAATGTACCAGGCAGATGAGTGGGAGTTTCGGATAACTCCTACCACTTCAGCTTCCTTCTCCCAACAAAGCCGAGCAAACCAAGGTACTATTGTCCTGCCACAGGGGAAAGGCAAAACTGTTTGTATCAGCAAAGGCACTGCACGGATAGGAGCTGCCTCAGTTGCTCTTTGCCAGGAGGAAACAGACTGTCTGCTCTCACACTGTGCCCACCTAGGGCCACCGCCACAGGGACAACAACAGGGCAAATCTCCCGGCAGGAAAACCCAGGACTTGCACTGCAGATCCTGCTGCACCATCCAGAAATGCCACAGCCACAGGGACACAGCCAGCGTGCCACCAACCTTCAGTTCTTCATCTCACTGCACAAAGTCGTCCCAGAGGAAAGACTTCTTGGGAAACCCAAAGTGGTGGGGTTTGGGCACCTGCTGCTCCCCAGACCTGGTCGCACCTCAGCATCACAGAAGGAGAAAGGCACTTCTCAGGCTGTCACCCTGGCACAGAGGGTGCCTGGGGGTTCATGACCAGATGTGTTAATGTTGCCCCAAATAAATGACATTTCCACCAGAATTTCCCACTTGAACATAGGGTGGGAGAAGACATGTCCCCTTAACACAGCTTGCCCTGATCTAAGCTGACCTGTAGCCATGTGAATATGATTTGTGCAAATAAACCACATCTTACCACCTCAGACAGCTTCCTGGCAGCGTAGACAGCAAGCAGAACCAGAGCCAGGCACCGGTACCCGCAGACTCACGTCATCTCGCCTTGGCACTGCTGACAACAGCTACTGAGTTTTGTCTTGAGGCAAGAAAATTCAGACTCAAGTGTGGGATTAAATGTGTTTGGAAGATAAAAGCTTCCTAGATTGGAAAGACATGCTCCCAAAGGAGGGTTTCTGTTTAACAGGCAGCAACAGCATCCCGTGTCTCTGCATAGCACGGGCTGAAATTGTTACTCACAGTGAAGTTGTTGATCTGTGGGTCGCAGACATCTTCCCAGCTCTCCCCAGCATTCTCAAAAAGGGAGCAGGAATCTGAGACAGAAAACAAACCTGGGAATAACAGTGTGCAATGAAATGAGGAAAGGCATTTAGGAGAGAAGGAGAAAAAAAGATGGAGACTAAGCAGCAGGAAAAAAAAAAAAAAAAGAGGGAATGTAAAAGACAGTCTGGAGAAGAATTTCAGACATCTTAGATTTGCACAGGTTAACATTTTCTTCAGACAAGGCTCTTCCACTTCTCTCTGTAAAGTAATGGATTTTGTTAGACTTCCATCTGCCCCGCACAACCACTGAAGTTATTCAGAGACATTCCATCCTTCTTCCTCTGTGTCTAGTGGGACCAGATGGAGATTTTAGGAGGGATCCAGTAGGGACCTACATGTCCTGCTATGGTGTCCTGGTTTGAGGACATACGGTCATAACCCAAGGGATTTAGATACCACTTGGTATCTCTGTATATATTTAAGGATTCTGTGCCTGTTCTGCTGTTTCCTGCAATGTATTCCTATTACTGCATCTGGAGCAGATGCTTGAGGACTTGGCACATATTCCTCCGTAGCACTGCAACAGAAATTATAAGGAATATTTTCAGTGAATGGAGCAGCCCCTTTCGAGATGGCACCCAGGATTTGGGGTTCTCTTCGTGACGCTCCTGGCAGTAATGTAGAGCTTAATTTCCTTCTTGGCTTCTATTCCATAGGAAAACCCACTGCAGTTTCCCTGTGGCTCAGAAGAGACCTGGATCTGAGAATAAGACAGGAGGCTGGTGTTCTTACAAGGAAAAACAGGCAGAGATTTACTCTCTGCCAGCCCCTGCCTGGCCCAGCCCAGTGACACAAGCATGCGTTTGTACTGCCGTGCAGCGCAGGCATCACCCAGCAACCAGTGATGCCGTTTGCTCGCTGGAGACGGTGCAAGAAGGTGACCGAGTGCCTCACGGCAGGATGGCCTCCTGGGGCTGTTCCTGGCGTGGGGCAACCAAGGGGTGCAGCGCTGCCCAGCCCAGCCGTGACGTGCTGAAGGGTCATTGTCAATGTCAGCTAGCTTGGCTGGGCACCGGGCAATGGCCCTGCCTGTCCATCTGAGCCTTGTCCTGGGTCAGAGCCACCCATTTACCCAGCTTCACAGCCACACTTGCAAGCAGATTTTTCTTTCCTCAAATACGTCCATTATATCTGTTCAGTTAGCTGGGATTCACTGGGAATGATCTGCTGTAGATGCGGGTAAGAGATTAAAACTCTGTTTACTCCTGAGCCAGCCAGTCGTATGACCCATTTGCTACAATGGATAGAGGAATTACATGAATTACATGACCTCACTATTTTATGTCAAAACTGCCCAGGATGTATCCTCGGTTCCTTGCTGGGCCTTGGTTTGACTGTTTTGTAATCACACACTAAGGTACACATGGCTGATGTGAGGGCAAGGCACGTTTTATTTGCTTGACAACACTTAGCCAGAACATCTCTCCTGAGCCATCCTCCTCTGGTTAGGAGTACAGGTGCCATTGCCATCTGGCTTCTGAGATATCGATGACTCTGGTGTTAAGTTCATGCAGGTTAGAGAGATCATGATGGGACAGAGGAGATCTACGGTTGTCCCATCAATCTCCAAACCCCCCACAATCACTGATTCTTATCAACTAGAATAAATGGCTGCTAAGACCTTTAGAGAAAACACATTTCAGTTCTACCTTGGCATTGGGCTGTTGAAGGCAGTGGACTTACATCCCACCTGAATTTTCTATCAGTACCTTCATCCAAACATCTTCCGGCTTTGCACACAGAGGTCAAATCCTGCCACATTTATCTTCAGTTCTTCACTGCTTAAAAAACCCCTTTCATTGACCTATTTTGTTCTTCATATCAAGCAAAGCAAAGGAGAGAGGGTAGAAAGAAACAACACTCTTGTGTATATGCTAAGGGATCATCTATCTTTTTCCCAAGGTGGTCTACTCAGAAACCAAGAATCTATTAATATCTTATATTTACACAATGCTGTCCATCCCAAATATGAAGACACAACTAGAGGACTGTCTATGACCCATATTACCTCCTGCTGAAAGGTGGAATAAAGCATGTGTTTAATCATTCAGTGTAATCATCCCCAGCAGTGTAAGAGGTGAAGAAAAGAACCTGGTGTTCCGCAAAGAATTCAAGAAGAGAGAAAGCAAGAGACAGACAGCTTAATACTCATGTGAACGATGGATGAAGGTCGCCAGAGATCCCACCCCAGCATCCAAAGCTCATCAACACAATTCTGTTAGGAGATCTCGGAATTTGTGCAGCACTTTGAAAAACACCCCTGCAGCCACGGAATAAATACATTCAGCCAAATATTTTCAGACAAACCTGGGATGTTCTGGTCTGGGCAGCAGTCAAATATGTCAGATAAACTGGACCACTACAGAAGTCTGGATTCTTGCTGTGACGATGCAATTTTCAGCATCTTAATCATTAATGCAGAAGTCTCTTGAGCTCACCAGATGCTAAGTTTCTGACACTGCTGAAATCAAGGGGAGTTTTGGCACTGCCTGGCAAAGTCATGAGAAACAGCCCAGAAATGCACTTCTCTTGGTGAGTTGCATGGTATCTCCTGGCCACGGTCAAGCTCAGCAGGTAAGGATGGCTACATCAGGCCAGATTAATGGGCTGCCCAGCCCAGGCTTCTCAATTCTCCTTGAGGCCAATGGAGGCTGTGGTGGGAGGGTACATGAGCAAGGCACACGTACAGCATCCCTCTCCTCTTGCACTCACAGCTCCTGACAGCCTGTCATCTGGGGACACCTTTAGCCAGAGGCAGTAATTTTGTGTATTTAATAACCTTTGATGGATCTTTTCTTCACAACTTTTTCTTCCTGCTTTTTGAACCTGGATCGGGTTTAGCATCCCAACAATATTTTGATATTAAGTGAGCACACCAATACTCCAACTACGGAGTTTGCTTCAGGTACTGTTTCATCCTTGACTGAGATGTCATTTCCCCCGATACGACCTTCTCAGATTAACACCGCTCGTTCTGCACGTGCAGAATTTCTTCTCCCCTATGCTTTCCTAGTGAAAGCAAGTCCTTGGCTCAGAGCATTGTGAAGAATGCTCACAAAGGTAACTTCAGCCAAGGACAGACAGTCTCTATAGGTCTCTTCAAAATCAAAGGTGAGAGGTGATTCCCGTTACTCATCCTCTGCTGGAGGACTGTCTCTTTTCCTACCCTGATTATAGCCTCTGCCAGCTAAAGCCAGCCTTCATGGATCACATTGGTACTTACAATCAGGGTGTGTTGCATGACAATGAAATGACACTTGGTAAAGCTGATGCTTATTTTAAGTATTTTAACATGCATTTCTAATAGAAGAACAATGTGATAATTCCATAAAAAAACCCCACGAGGTTTTGCAGAGAAGAAGAGCAGGAGTTGCATGTAACGAATGGCATATTGGTACTTGGGAGTTAGCTTCAGAGAGCTGTGGAGTAAGTATACAGTCCTATTTTCAGGGGCTGAATTAGCATTCCTCCTTAAGATCACTCATCAGGACTACTTGTGTGAATGAGAGCCGCAAGGTTTCTGGATAGCATTTATATGAAAACAGGAATGTTCCTGAAGTGTTGTAAATGGAGCTGCTTAAATTTGTCTATCCAAATCTTGCATCATATGACAGTAGCTGAATGAAATGACACTCGTACGCAATCAGCTGCATGTCAGAGCTTGAATGCTAAATGCAGAAGGTTAAGCTTGGTCTCACCAGGGCCAAGCAACGCCTGGTTTTTCTAAACAGAGAAATCAAGACTATGCCTTTAACCATCATTCCTGGATCATGGCAGGAGTTGTTTCATTCCTACTAAACCATCACCCTTAATACTGCAGAAGTAAGAACAGTAAAGGGTTGACAGGGTTCTTGGCCTCCTTAAGCTTTAAGCCAAAGTCAGCTACCCTGACCCATTTTTGGCACTATCTCACCCTTGCCTGGACAAGGACAACGTTGTACAGCTTCAGTTTCGTGTCTTTTCAAGGTTACTAGTGCACCTGCTGAATCATTCCTGTTATATGTTTCTTACTGCAGAAAGTGGATAGAAGTAACCTTCTTTGCCACTTCTAGTTCTGCTCCATTTAGGTTCTCACATCACCACAGAAGTATGGCTATCCACACTACCACATGGGCAGAAATTGGATCCAATGAAGGGACAGAAAATAGCTCATCTTTACGTCAACCTGTCCCCAACAGTGAAAATACCCACAAAGGAATCTGTACTGATTTCCTCTCAGTGGTCAGCAGCAAAATAGTTAATAGTTTAGCTTCTGATGTTTTTTGTAAGCCTACAAGCCTTTCTTTTTATCTGTCCTGTGTCCCTGAAGCACTAGAAAATGGAAAACATAGACACTGAAAAGTATCCTTAGAGCTGGGAGTTGAAAGTAGCTGCAGAAAAGGGAGAGGAGTTCACACCTCATTAAGGGTTATTGACAAGTTCTTCCTCACTTTGAGAAACTATAACTTGGGGCTTTCTGCAGACTGAGGTAATGGCCTATTTCAGGCCACGCAGTAAATTTCTTTTCACAATAAGCGATAGAAAGCCTTACTTTTACATAAAATAAAATAAAATTTAAAAAAATCTTTATTGTGCAGAAACTGCTGCAGATCCCTGGGAAAGAGTTGGTGTGAGGCACAGTACTGAGCAGTGCTTTCATTCAGCTGCTGTCTCCTGGGACTGGTAGACAGACCAGCTCCAAGAGCTCCTCCAGCCCTGGTACATGCCGTTCTCCGCAGCTTCCCCGGCAGATCTTCTGTCTGCCATTTGGTACTTTCCCCTGAATACATTCCAGTCTCTCTCTGTTCCCCCCTCTGTGTCGTGAGAGACTTGAACACAAAACTTAGCAAGGTTAGTTATCAGTATTTTGAAGACACACTGTTGTATATCTCTGCCATGAAAATGTGTTAACCACCACCACTCCAGGTGACAAATATTTCCAGCCCCATCAACCTTAACCCAAAAACTCCCCATAATTCCAAGACAAGAGCTGTCAGCAACTGCCAGGTCCTGCAGTTACCATCGTCCACCCAGAGAGGCATGAAAAGCTAACAACAAAAGAAGGATTTTCAGCATTTCCTCAGCTTGGTCAGGCTGGTCAACTTCTTGACACCGTATTGCAGATCAGATTCTTATCCACAGGTTTTTGTTGTTGTTTTTTAAAAATCTCAATCTATCACTCTTGTTTTGATGCCAAGTTTTCACCCAACACTTCCTCCTCCCTTAATACTCATCTTTACTTCTTCAAGTTGCTAGTCAAACTCTAAGGTGCTTCTTCATTTGATTTCCTGGAGTAGAAGATATTTGTGGGGTATGGAGTGAGTAAGAGTGAAGTAAGGATATTTGCAATTTGACCTAGTATCTGTGCATTTCATTAATCCTTCCTCCATCAACCACTTAAACTTTATGGGCATTCTTATTGCCTCTCATTGTATTGATTTCTGTCCACTTCTCCAATTTAGTGAGATCATGCAGTATTTTAAACCTGCCTTCCACTGCATAACTAGGTTTAGCTGGGGGGTAATTGACGTCAATTTAAAGAATGAAAAATTAGGCTGAATATCCGGGGAAAACTTCCTAATGGTGAGAGCTGCTAGAATGTATTGCTGTCTCTCCATGGGATTGGTGGCTGTTCCATTAGCATGTGCATTAAAACCATACTGAAGGAATAGAAGATTATAGATTGGACAGAACAATCCTGAAGTAGGAGGGGAAAGATTTTGCGGCTTTGCCTCCTACAGTCATCTCATCCTTGATTGGCCTGGGCTGGAAGAAAAGCCAAGTCTCATCCTGGGATGCATCCCCAGCAGCATGGGCAGCAGGTCGAATGGGGGGGATTCTGCCCCTCTGCTCCGCTCTGGGGAGACCAGCCCAACCCCCTAGTGCTTTGTCCAGCTCTGGAGTCCTCAGCACAGGAGAGACAGGAACCTGTTGGAGGGTGCACATTGGAGGTCCACTGCCACAGCAATGCTGGGAGGGCTGGAACCCCTCTGCTGGGAGGCCAGGCTGGAAGAGTTGGGGGTGTTTAGTCTGGAGAAGAGAAGACTCCAGGGAGACCTCCTTGTGACCTTTCGGGACTTCAAGGGGCCTGTCAGAAAGATGGGGACAGACTTTTGATCAGGGCCTGATCAAAAGTGAGGGTGATGGGTTTAAACTAAAAAGAGGGAGATTTAGACTGGAGAGAAGGAAGACAGGTTGGTAAGAAACTAGTCCAGGTTGCCCAGAGAGGTGGTAGAAACATTGCAGGTGAGGTTGGCTGGGGCTCTGAGCAACCTGCTCTAGTTGCAGATGTCCCTGCTCCCTGCAGGGGGGTTGGAACAGATGAGCTTGAAAGGTCCCTTCCAACCCAAACCAGTCTCTGGAATCATAGGATTCTATAATTCTAGGAAGGAAGAATACTCTACAAGCCCTTGATGTAGGTAGTCAGAGCCCAGGATGGTGAAGTGTGCTAGTGATACTCATCACCTGCAGGAAGACAACACACCTCAGGTCACTAAGTCATCACCTATCCCGTAACATCACTTTGGCACAGGCTGTTCTGTCAGTTCTGGTACCGGCCTTCACTTGTTGAAGAGATGACTGATACATTTTTCTAGCAAAACGGTTGAAAACTGATTGCGGAAAGAAACCTGTTTGTGCTGAGCTTTAAAACACGCTGCTGACTCTTAGGTTTGTGAAGATAACAGTCTGAGCAGGAACAAGAGTGTTCTTTATGCACTTTGAGTGAAATAGTTTAATTGCAGGAATGTCCAGAGAAACGGTTCTCCTCCCCACCTTTTATGGAGAGGTTCCATCATATTTAAGGGAAACAAAGCACCTATTTTCATCTGAAGTTGCTACTGCCAGCAACCACCTTTTATTAAAAGAGAACTTCTGTCAGCTCCTGAAAAAATGGAAACAGCATTTTCAGCAACAAACCTCAACGTATTTCTCTCACCAGCCAAGTAGGCTCGTACATATTTTGATTGGTGGCGGAGGCAGGCTTTTTTCCTTTTCAAGTTCTTGAAATTCGTCTGCCATGAATAAGCAGATTTTTCAAAAAATTAAATTTCCCTCTAAGAAAATTTCAAAGGAAACCTTTCCATCAGCTCTGCTTAATTAGCAGCTGCATAAATATGGCTCAAAAAAGGGTCGATTTCACAGCTGCTGCCCTGGATCTTTCTGAGAGCTGAGAGAGCAAGGAGAAGATTTGCCCATTTCTGATTTTACCTTAGCAAAGAAACCAGGAGATATTTGTGTAGTGACGAGGATGTAGATGGGAAAAAGGACTGAGTGTGGACTCTGCATTGGTCAAGCAGAAAAGAAATCATTTTCTCCATGGCAGGAGGCACAGGCTACAAATTTGTCAGATAACGAGTAGCCAGAGGCTGATACAAAAGACTAATTCTCTTAGTAAAACCCTTGGAGAGTATCCCAATATGACTCCAAGGCTGGCAAGCTGCTGGAGAAGATGGGAGGTAAACGCAGACATCTCATGAGGACACTGCCTCTGGATTTCTTGACCATGCTTTTCCTACATGGCACTTTTCATAATGCCCTCTGGCCAGAACCATTGAAATGAAACCTATTGACTGAAATTCTGATCCTATTGATTTTCCATGAGAGATTTGTGCAAATATGAAAGAGCAGGAACTGCTCTGTAACCGCTCCCATCCCCAGCTATTCCCTGCTGAACACAGGCGGTTGGCTTGCTTGCCTATCTCAGTCCCCTGAGCTTCCAGAAATAAATTACACCCAAATTCAAATATATAGTACCTATTAGCTCACAAATGTGTAGTAAATATTGCTGGTCCATGAATATACTAACAATATTTATGAGTTCCATTTTGCTTTCTTTTGTCTGCTTCTGCCTCACGTTTCTTCTTTATCTTATTAACCGCATGGCATGTTCTCCCCCTTCATTGCAGAGGTGTGGAGGGAAAACGGGCAGAGCACGTACTGGGAGGAAAGTGGGATGGGAAACAGTGATGGAAGGAGATGATGTTTGCCTGGAAGGAAAGCGCTAGGGAAGTTGTGTTTAAAATACTCTAAGTGAAATTAGAAATCATATTTCTACCCCAAGGGAATGTCCTGGATATGGGAACTGGCGAACCCAAGACAGCAGGTCAGAAGATGCCAGAGGAGGTGGTGAACAGAGGTGCGAAGTGGAACACCAGCAGAGTGTGAGCACATGCTCACCCACACCCACCACCACAAAGGGGAGTCCCCTGCCTTCCCCAAGCCCCCGTGAGGCAGCTCCACAGTCCCACCGTTTCCTTCCCACAACACAGGGACATTTCTGTCACTGTTACACCTCCTTTAGCCATTTTCTTTTGGCAGGGAGGTGGAGTTGGCTGTAGAGGCAAAATCAGCTGCCTCGCCACTCACATCTGCTTCCTACCAACCAAACCTCCCTTGGCAGACTTGTTGTTTATTAAAGTGGTGGGTGTCCTCTCTATAGATCAGGCAGTAGCACTTGATTTTGTCCATTTTAGTTTGAGGCATTTCATCTTGCTGTGCTCAAGTAGTCAAGACTGTCACATACCAATCAATGTTATGGATTACAGTTGAATATATCGTGACTTGTCTGGGCCACTAGGAAAGCACTTTAAGCAAAGTTCCATTTATTTTATTTTCCCTGATGACATTAGTTTTTTTCTCTATTTCAACATTGTGAAATGGCAAAACCTGCCAGAAATGTTGTGGGATTTTATCCTCCTAGAGTTCCTAAGTAATTGTTTCATCACGGAACGGTTTAGACAAGCAAACAGGTCATGGGTATGAAGAGATCTGCGACTGCACCACAACACACGCACAAGAAAACTTCTGTTAATTACACTTATGGAGAACATAATCCAAAATGGTGGTGAAACTCGATGCCTTCTGAGTCAAGCATGGAAACGATGCCTATCACAGGTGTTGACTGAACTGATTTAGCCGTGAGGAGCTTGAGAAGGGGTCCCGGCAGGTCACCCTCACCGCACTGTGGGGTGGGTGCACGGGTGCAGCGTGTGGGTGCAGGAGCTGCGGAGGACCCCCGCGGGGAGCCGGGGCTTCCACGCTACGTGGGGCTGGGGTAGAGCAGCCCCGAGTGCCGCGTAAACGAGCTGCCGCCGCCCGAGCCCAGCCCAGTCTCGCCAAGCACTGAGGTGCAGGGCCTTGCGCCGCTGGGCCAAGACAGCCCCTGACCCCCAGAGCCCGGGAAGGGGGCGGCAGGAGCCCGACCCACGGCCTCCCCCGCCCGGGTGACGGCAGCGGCCCGGGGGCAGGAGCAGAAGCCCGGGTCACGGCCTCCCTCTGACCCGGGCCGTGGGGGGTGACGGGCACCCAAGGCCGCGACCTCCCTCCGTGCCGGCCGGCGGGGCGGGGGTACAGTCCAGGCCTGATCCCGGGAGGAGAGCCGCGGAGGGGCCCTGACCGGGATCCGGCTCCGGCGGCGCCTCGCTGGCAGCGGCGGCCGCGCCCGATCGTAGAGAACGGGCAGCCGCGGGGCCGGGGCCGGGGCCGGGGCCGCGCCGGTGCCGCCGCGAGCATGCGCGAGCCACGCGCGTCACGGGAGCGGGCGAGGCCGGCGGGAGCGCGGAGCCCGGCGCGCCCCTTCCCTCCTCCCTCGCTGTCGCCGCTCCCGCGCCTCCCTCCATTCGGCTTCACCGAGCGCTGTCAGCGCGCTCCGCCGCCACCGCCGCCCGTTACAGACCCGCCCGGGAGGGGACAGCGCGACAGCCGGGAGCACGGGAGAGAGGGAAAAACCCTCCCCCCGCCGCGAACCCTTTTCCTCCTCCTCCTCCCCCGCCTCCGCCTCCGCCTCCCGGCCGGGGAAGAGCTCGCCGTGCCCGCAGCCAAGCCCCGCTGGATGCACTGAGCGCTCGGGCGCGGGGAGAGAGGGGCAGGAGGGAGCCGGGAGCCCCGCCGCGGAGCCGCTGCGCTGCCCGGAGGCTCACGGCCATTTGCTTTAAGGCTTTTATTGTGTGCCCCCCCCCCGCCCCCCCAGCGAGACGGTTGCCCGACGTGGCCCGGCCTCCCCCTCCGGCCCCCCCGGCGCCCGCCCCCGCGGCGGGGGCGGGTGCTG
>JANHGN010000669.1:0-46019 GCA_024605025.1 Megaceryle maxima | reverse complement strand
TTTGTCGCCCCCCGCTGTTTGTGCCCCCCCCCCCCCCCCCCGATAATCCTGAGTTTAGGGAATTAATCCTAAAACCAGCACCAATAATAAAAGATTAGGTTTCTGAGAGACCCATGGGTTGATCCAGCTGATGAAACATCCACATGAACTTGAAGACTAGCAAAAGGAGGCCACAGGGGAGGGAAAGAACGTGATATTTTACTTCACCTAAATTGCCCATGAAGCTGCACCCATGGACTGGACCCTCTCCTTGGAGAGCTGGTGAGGTCCTGGGGTGAGATAGTTGGCTTCTCTTTTTCTCCCTTTGCATGATGTGTGTGGGTATGATCTGAAGCTAGCAGAGAAGAAAGGTGCTTGAACTTTATATTTTTAAACTTTGAATTTTATTGGCATTTCTTTGAAGAAAAATAAAAAAGTTGTATGAAAAGGTCCAAGATTATTTTTTTTTTCCTCTGTGTTTTCATCCAGTTCTCTTTTCAGTGACATGCTGGGGGCATTAAAGTGTAGCATTTTCAGGATAGATTTAGTGCTGCAGAAAGGTCTCGAAGGACAACTCTGAACACCTCTGTTCAATCTAAAGGAGCAGGTTCTTCAAGGTTAGTGAGAGATAATAAGATGGAGATGGTGCATGAATGGTTAAAGTAACAAAAGCCAAAAAGCATTGCCAAAGCCAATGATACTTTTGTGGCCTACTGAGGAGTTTCAGAATCGATTATATTTTTAATATATACAGATATTCCCAGATGTGCAGGAGTCAAACTCAGCAGATGTATGAGTCTTTCTCTTGGATCTGGTCTACCCAGTCAAACCATGTAAGTCAGGGGACCTACTGAAGCAAACTGTGATTCTCTCTGATCTTTGTATCTCATCCTTTTCTTACAAGAAAGCAGGGTAGAGATGTTGCTATGTCCTTCTAGGTTGGATTTGGAATGTGGTTGGGATGTTTATGGGAATTGGGAGATGGGAAATGGCCCCATCCACCTCTGGTTCCCTGCATGTAGCCCCAGGGATTGCAAACCTTCCTTCACATCAGCCTCTGCAAGCTCCAACATTGGTTCTTTCCAGCATGCTGAACGTAGAAACTACGGTCTTTTCAATCTTTGAAAATTGCTCCATGAAGTAAATGCAACGCAGAACCTGGAGCAAATCCAAAAATTGCTCTGGTTTATGAGGAGGATTGGACTAAGTAGCTCAAGACCAGCTCTTGATATGGGAATATAAATGTTTTCTCCCCGTTGATTTGCCCAGATTGGAGAAAATGTTCCAGTGTTTCCATCCTCAGGACCATGGGATAGCTTCGTGGTCCTTGCAAGCTGCTTAAACTTCCTGCTAGCAAAGAATCTGGGAAATAGCTCCTAGCACAGGTGTGAACAGTGAAATCCATGGCCTTGGGGACCCAGGAGCTGCTTATGCTTTTCAATGAGGGTCTGTTGTGAGGGACTGGAAAGTCAAAACACAGCTATAGAGAGGAGATTTTTAAGCACCGTGGCATAGCTTGATTTTTTGCACCAAAGAACATCTGAAGATACTTGCACAGGCATCTCTTTTGTTGCAATAAAAAACTACCAGTAATGGATCTTCAGCACTGGCAAGGGAGGAGCCAGTTTCCATGGTGAGCGAGCACCAACAGTCCTGTGGCAAATGTTTGGCCTGAGCTGGCTGTTCTCTAGCAACATCCTTGAGAAATGCAGTGCGCTTTTATCTACAAGTCCTTTAAATAAAGGGCTGCACTTTGCTCCAGATTTCCATGACTGCAAACCAAACTTCACCATCAGTCTGTGATCGCTGGTTTGAGGACAATTAATAATTATTTTTTTCCCTCCCATTCCCTTTTCCTGATTTTTGGATAAATTCTGGTTTCTCACAGTGCATGTCTCATTTTTAATCCAGATGCTGCTTGATCTGATAAAATTCCTCTTGAGAGCAGCTGATAGATCAGTGAACACCCACTAAATGACCACTGCTCTTTTACCAGGCACCTTTCTGAAGTGTGCAGCATGACAGAGCTCCATGAAGCCGTGGCTTTGGGGGACTACGACCTGGTAGAAGAGATTTTGAGGGCAGGGCGCTGTGATCCAAATCACAAGGATGCTGACTGGCACGACAGGACCCCGTTGCACTGGGCTGCTGCAAAAGGTAAGAGCTGCTCTGTTACCTCTGCAAAGTGACATCATAAAAGATGATGCTGAATGTAATTCATCTTGCCTTGATGGCAAGGGATGCTGGCGATAGTCACAACTTGTATATGATCTTTTTGTCCTTAATGAGCAAAAAGAGAGAGAAATACCAATTTAAATGAGAACTTTGCCTCTACAATAATTTATGGGATTACCATCAAAGTGATATTTTAGCTTTTTTTTTTTTTCCATCATAGAAAAATGTACAATTTATACAATATGTACATATAGCATGTCTACCACATGTTTCTAAGAGGTGACTTCATACAGTGCAGTGGAGTTATTTGCCAGATACACCTGAATGAATGAACAAAAAGTCAAATCCGCTGTGTTTATACCAGGTATTTATCAAACCAAATAGTACAAAATAATTCCAGTGTGTTTCACGTTGCCCTCCCTTTGTCCCACCTGCCTGAATGAACGCAAAGCCAGAGTCGTTTGCACCTCCTGTTTGCTCCTTTACCATCACAAGTCTATGTTAAAGTCAAATAACCCTTTGCAGTCCAGAAGAGAGATGAAGGCCACAATATATAATGAATAATTGTACACAGTGTAAAACGTGAAATTGGCCCTGGACTCCTCCGTGCTGGGGTGTTTGTTACACGGTGGGATCTCGTATCATGGCCTCTGTCTTTACTCAGAAACTGAAGGTGTGATTTCCTGTTTTACACTTACATGTTTTACTTTTGCCCTGATGGATTATCACTCACTTGGGCAGCAGCAAAAGGAATGGAATTGTTTAAGAAAATTTTGATGAGAGACTGGCATGGCCTAGGTGCCATCAGGAATGATCTAGCTCAGTCAAGGAAGTGTGAAGTGGGATAGAAATAACTTGGTTTTGCTTCTTTAAGCAATTCCACAAGTTAGAAAAAATATGAAGGTGAATGAAACCAAGTAATTTCTCTATCTCCTATCAAACAAACCTTTGTTTTAGTAAAGCTGTTCACAGGTTTTCCATTCTTTTTAGTGTTTAAATTTTATTTTTCATGGAACTGAAAATCAAATGAAACAACAAAATAGCCAATAGGTCTATGACTATTTTAGGTGTGGTGTTCAGAAATTAGTAGAAAGTGTTTTGATTTTGTTGGTTTTGTTGTAAAATGCTTCAGGGAACAGTTTAATTTGGGAAAAATAAAATAAAAATTTCTAATGAGTATAATTTATTTTATAAATCAAATAGCCAGGTCATGGGTAAAATGCATCATTACGTGACTGAGAGAATTATGATCAACTGTGTGTGACTGTCTTTTGCATCTTGAAGGTATAAAGTCTAATGCTGGGGCACCTTCTCTCCTTATTTTGCTGCCCAACACAAGGGCAATCAGATCTGGTCAAGCTCCTCGTGGATCACGGTGCCCGGCATTGCCTGCGGAGCGACGTGGGCTGGACTCCGGCTCACTTTGCGGCCGAGTCGGGGAGACTGGGGGTGCTTCGCACCCTTCATTCGCTGCACGCTGCCATGGACGTGGCTGACCTCTTTGGTGACACTCCCAAGAGGATTGCAGAAATCTACGGTCACCAAGATTGCTTCAGGTTCTTAGAAACGTGAGTAGTGATGGCTGGTTCCACTGCGGCAGCTGACAGGGCTCCGGCAACGAGTACTCAATTGCCTGCTATATAGTGGACCAGAACAAATACGAGTGTGTTATGTATCTTTCCAACTAAAGCTCATTAAACCCATCAAACACAAGTAGCAGATAAGCAAATATGGGTCTTTGTCACAGGGAAGCCATTAATATATTTCACTGCCTTCTATGGTTTGCCTTGGTATGGTTTCAAAATTATTATCACTTCATGACATCATTTTTTTTATAAGGATATTACAGATTAATTATTAACAATGGAAATGAAAGCAAGAACTAAAAAGTATTAATACCTTATAGTGGTGATTACTGAATACACAGGCTGAATTGTTCAAGAACAGCCCTTTAGGAGGTAATGTTTATGTATATCATTTGACTTTTCTTGTAGTAAAGAACAGAGCCTTTTTTTGCTTTTGTTTTTCATAATTATTGAAAATTATACTATTTGATCTGTTAATAGGATGGCCACATACTACCTCCAAATTTTGGAAAACTCCTTTTTATCTTAACTGTTTATGGTTATCGCTGTGGCACTGGATGCTACAAGAAATATGCTTTTAAAGGGTTCCCAGTTACCATTCCTGTTTTTCAGCCACTGATCTCATGGTGCTTTTCATCCTTGCAAAACTGTGTCCCTGGATCCAGACGTCTGAGCTGTGTCCCATACCTGCATCTCTCTAGAGCAGTGGGACAAATCAGAGGCTATGCAGCTTGTTCAGTGCAAATTGTAGTCCCGCATGTTACCTGGTCTTTAAATACACTGCTTGTGAAACCTGCACGTGCTGGACTCTGAGATGATGAGAGCAATCAAAGGCTTCTCCTCTCCTGGGTTTCTCTGTGAATTTACAGTCCCACCATAGTCCTTAATGGGCATCTGTTTTACTGCTGCCACGTTGTCAACTGGCACCATATAAATCAAGGATTTTTATATAGACGTATATCAAGCTCAAAGTCTCCAGCTTGCCAGTTCAGCACAAAAGCTGCCAAGTTCAAAATCAGGCACTGTGGCTGGGCAAATGTTTGAAGTGGACACCCAAAGCTACCTTTCATTAATCCATTTGAACGTTTCTGTAGGTACTGCTGTCCTTTTGCTGTGGTTCTACAGCTTGTTGATTCCTTTGGAAATGCTCCATGCCCACCTTTTATCTTGACACAGCATCTTCCATAGGAAGAGACACCCAAACTTTACAGAATCCCCCTCTACAGAGCCCCAAAAGCTTTGTTTATGGAGCTGCAAACCCTCATTATTCCTTCCACACAGACAAATCAGCTCTTACTGCTCATCCCACTTCAGTTTGAAGAAATTCAAAGCAAAGCAGCTGATATCAAAGTTTGCTGATTAGGTTTTTCACTACCTAGATCCTATCTGGGATAAGCTCAGGTTTCTCAGTTCTTTAAAAATGGGTCCTTTTCTTCCAGAGAAGGGTTTTCTCTTTATACTGTTCCCAGGTCTTGGCTTGTTTAGATTCTATATCAGAAGAGAGAAATACTGTCTTCCCTGGAGAGTGAAAAATCTGCAAGCCTGTTCCCCTTGATTAATCACAGAATCATAGAATGGTAGGGGTTGGAAGGGACCTCTGGAGATCACAAGTCCAACACCCTTGCCGACACAGGAACACCCAGGGCATATGACAGGAACAGATGCAGGTGGGTCTTGAAAGTTTGTAGAGAAGGAGACTCCACAACCTCTCTGGGCAGCCTGTTCCAGGCTCTGGCACTCTCACAGTGCAGAAGTTTTTCCTCCTGTTGAGGTGGAACTTCCTGTGTTTCACCTTGTGACCATCACCTCTTGTCCTGTCACAGGGCACCACTGAAAAGAGCCTGGCCCCTTCTGCTTGACACCCACCCTTCAGAGATTTGTAAACATTCACAAGATCCCCTCTCAGGCTTCTCTTCTCCAGGCTAAAGAGCCCCAGGGCTCTCAGCCTTTCCTCATCAGAGAGATGTTCCAGTCCCTTCATCATCTTCATAGCCTCTGTTGGACTCTCTCTGGTATTTCCCTGTCCCTCTTGAACTGGGGAGACCAGAACTGGACACAATACTCCAGATGTGGTCTCACTAGTGCAGAGTAGAGGAGGAGGAAAACCTCCCTTGACCTGCTGGACACACTCTTCTTTATGCACCCCAGGAGACCATTGGCCTTCCTGGCCACAAGGTCCCATTGCTGTCCCATGGAGTACTTACTGTCCACCAGGACGCCAAAGTGCCTCTCCGTGGGGCTTCCTTGCAGTAGGTCGACCCCCAACCTGTGCCAGTACATAGTGGTGTTCCTCCCCAGGTGTAGGACTCTAGGTGGAACTCTACACTTATCCTTGTTGAACTTCATTAGGTTTGCCTTTGCCCAGCTCTCCAGTCTGTCCAGATTTCACTGGATGGCAGCACAGCCTTCCCAGTGTATCAGCCACTCCTCGAAGTTTCATGTTGTCAGCAAACTTACTGAGGGTACACTCTCATTTCATTTATAGCAATTGCTTATCTATTAAATGCTGTCATTTTACCACACTGGAACAAGAGGAAATGGCCTCAAGTTGCACCAGGGGAAGTTTAGATTGGACATTGGGAAAAATTTCTTCCCCAAAAGGGTTGTCAAGCCCTGGAACAAGCTGCCCAGGGAAGTGGTTGAGCCACCATCCCTGTGGTGCTTAGTATACATGATTTAGTGGTGCATTAATGGTTTGGCTCAACGATCTTAAAGGTGTTTTCCAACCTAAATGATTCCATGATTCTATTATTTGTGCCCTAATCTCACCACTAAATTCTGTTTATCTAGTCCTGCCAAGTCTGTAGCATTTCCTGTGCACTTGGATGTGCTCCAGAGCTGCGGCGGTGAGGTGACAGCAGGGGTGGGGGAATTACCTGGATGATGCTGACAGGCAATGCCCACAGCAGGCAGAGATGCCTGTGCTGGTGGAAGTGGCTGGGAGAATGTTTAATAGGATGATTGACAGGATGACTGACATCCTGGTCTGAGCCACCTAGGCAACAGCCTAGGGCATCTCATGTAGCTGAGGGAGGGTATTCTGAAGTGGATGACTAATTTAAGGTGGAAAACTTGTCTTTCAGAGCCATGTGCTGCATGGCCCAGCTGGGAGCATGCCTGGGAGAACTTAATAACTGGAAAATGCCTTGAATGCTCATGCCCAGGACATTTTATAAGACACACAAAGCCTGTATGATCACTTCACAGCTATAACTCAACCTGTGGGCAGTCAAGTGTTTATTGCTAGGACTCAGGAATCCTGTTTCTAAGCCAAACCACTATAGTGGACACCTTCACCCTCATTCAACAGTTTCACCTCCTCATGTCAGCAGAGTTAACTAGCAGGAATTGCTAGCATTTGTAGCATGATCATGATTGTTTTCTGCTCTTTCAAGTGTGCAAAAGGTCCCAGAGGTGATGTCCACAGTCAGGCAGTGCTCTGCAGCGCCGATGGGAGCTGGGCAGTACCACCCTGTGCTGCAGGCAGAACATGAAGTGTGTGTCTGCAAACCAAAGCTGCACAGCACAGGGTTGGTCCTCCTGCCGCTCACGGTGTCTGTGGTATTGATATGTAAATATGGGGGATATTTTGTTACAGAGCATTACCAGATATTTGCCTGCCATGAAAAAAAAAAAAAAAAAAAGAATAACAGCCTGTACCAAGTGCAGGGTTGACATGCAGACATACACAGGGCTGTGAGCGTCCAAATCCTTCCTAAATCCCAATTCAGCCCCCTCCAGCACCACCATGATCCTTGCACCCCATGTGTCTGACCTCAGGTGCTTGAACATCCTCCTACCTACCTGGGCTGTGCCACTGCTTTGTGCCGAGGATTGTTTGCATCGACATGGAAATGTTACATGTATCAATATGGAAATATTATGGACATGTAAATATTAAGAGTATTCTGCTACAGAGTGTCTGTACCATTCACCAGGGTTTGCATGGTCATGCAAAGGATAGGAAACAGCCTTCAAACAGCTGCTTCTGAATAACAAACACATAATTTGTATCAGGTTATTACTTTTTTTTTTTTTTTTTTTGCATGAGAAGGGATGCTGTGAGAGCTGCCAGGGATGGTGCCAAGCTGGAACAGAGACCTGCATCCCATCCCCAGCCTCTCTGCAAAGTGACAAGTGTTGAAACTGCACCAAAGGCTCCTTTTATCTAAGCCCAGGGTGTAGATATATACATATAAATAAATATACATAAAGGGATTTCTTGCCCTTGGTGGCAAATACTTGATAGAGTAGAATAGAAAAAAAATAGAAAAGGGAAGGGAAGGAGAGGAAAAGTGTCCTGGTCTGGGTGAGAACAGAGCTGGTTCTGTTCAGTGATTTTATTTTTCAGCTCAGTACTTCTAAGTCACTGCACTGTCTGAAGCCAGCAGCCTGTTTCACAGACAGGGTCTACTGCTGGCAGTGATAACAGCCCATGGTTAGAGTTACTACCAAGGCTTGGTGTGCAGACCAAGGCCACTGCTGGATCTTGTGCACCACGTTGGGGGTGCAGAAAGTAAAAGGCAGCACCTGCCTGCAGGGAGGAGCGGCCAGGACAGGTGACGCCAAACTGGCCAGCAAGGGATTCCAGCCCATAGACGGCACATTGGGTATAAAGCTGAGGGATCTGGAGGGTCTATAGCTCTCTGTGGGGGCTTCTGGGATCTTCTCCCCTCTTGTCCTGCTTTGCCAGCTTTGCTTGGCTTGGCTCAGGTCCTCTTCCAGTTCCTTTCTTTGAGCATCCCAGGAGGACTCTGTCTGTTCTGCCTTTGATCCCAATCTGTGTGTTCCTGAATCCAGTACCAGAATCCAGCTCCTGAACACAGCTCCCATCTGCTGCAGGGCCCAGTCTGGGACTCTCCCAGTTCCTGCTCCACAGCATCAGTGGTGACGGTGATGTAATTAACATCAAGGCTGCTGGCTTTAGACAGTGCAGTGAGTTAGAAGAACTGAGATGAAAAGTAAAATCACTGAACAGAACCAGCTCTGTTCTCACTGAAACACAGACAGCTGGTGGTGTGTCTGGGAAACATATTTGATACAGGGAAAAAAACACTGCTTAGCAGTAAGGAGTGAGGAAAAAGCGTGAGAGACAACCCTGCAATACCACAGTAAGTGAAGACTCCCCCACAGCATGGAGAAGACCATGGTGATGCAGATTGTCCATCTGAAACTCAAGGAACATCATGGTGGATACCATGGAACACCATGGAGATATCCACCCTGCAGCCTGTGAAGGACCCCATGCCAGAATGGGTGGATGTCTTCTGAAGGACTGTAGCCTCCTCTGTAGATTCATCTTGTCTTCAGATCTGGTGTTCTGGCATTAAGAATTCCTAGTACTTATGAATGAGTGGTACTAAAAAGAAAAGCAAATGGAAATGTTGTGGTTGCAGTGAGTTAATGCACCATGTGCAATTGCTTTAAATGTGCTTAGGTCTATTTAACAGCCTAGAAATTTGCAAGATCACCCTTTGAGAGAGGTTTTTTTGGTTAAAATTATGATTCCAATGGCAGAAGTCTGATCTCACCCTAGATCCTTAACAAAGGTTTTCCATTTCAGCCCAACACTCAGTGAGTACCTGGTGTCCTGAGGTGATGAATGCTGCTGGATTTGGGAAGATCCTCAGTGTTTTCTCCTGTATTGCTGACAAGTGTTTTGACCATACGAATACACGATCCCTTGATCCTGTAGATGGGCCACTCATGACTGGTGGTGTGACTGTGCTGTGCTCAGTATCTGAAGATGCACTCTTGCTTTCTTCCCCAGAGCAGAGGTTGAGAGCAGAAACTATCGCAGGACAGCTGAAATGAAAGGAATCACCTTAGACCAGAGAGATGAAGACTGGGAACGCAAGAAAGAAGAGCTTGAGAGAAACCCACCATGTTCTTGGGAGAATTCCACATCCTCTGCTCCAAAGAAAAATTAAAAAAAAAGGGAGAAACAGTAGTGTCCCCTGACTATTTGGCACCACTGACAACTCACAATGCAGAGCAAAGACACTGGTAAACTGCAGATGCCTCTGCAAGGTGAAATATGGATGAGCAGGAAAAGCAGATGGCCACAAGAATGCATCTTTGTGATGTATTGTAAATATTGTCACTAACAGGGAACAGGAAAAAGTGCTTCTGTCTCTGTCTGTGTCTATATGTATCATATCTCAAATATCAGAAAACTGCTGAAGATGTTTAAATACACTAACACTCTAAGTCACTGAAATGTATAGCTTTAGAGAAATGACAGCAATTACCTGCGTTGTCTGGGAGAGAAATGGTTTTCCTCCTAATTTATCCATGAAAGTATATTGGACTGAGGATCTCTCACTCTGGTGGCATCTGTGGCTTTTACTTCTTTGCTTCTGGTCCTGAGTCAACAGGACTATAGGGGCTTGAAGCCTCTGGTGTTGCCTCTCCTTTCTTGGGAGTGGGGTGTAGTTGCTTCTTCTGACTTCAGGGAATAGATTGAAGTTGACATTTTATAGGACACATTGGTCTAACAGTGTGTATCTACCATTTCTGACCCAGCAGAAAGGAAAACTGTCCCCTCTCTGATCCAACTAGACCGCTCAGTTGGATCAGTCTGATCAGCCAGGTGGATGCCCTGTGAAGGTAGCAGTACTGAGTGTGCAATGTACCAAGACCACATCACCCCATCAGTGCCTCTCAAGGAGGCCACTCCTGGTCCATTAGAAGGCAAAATGTGCACCTTGTTACTGCTGTCAGACATCTGTGGCTGCCAAGACCTTTAGAGCACTGGGCAGTCATTTCTATTGACATCTGACATTTTCTAAGTGTCTGCCTCCTTTCCCCTCCACTACCCAAACCAGGTCCTTCTGGAATACCTTGGTTACAGGTGTCCTTCACACCCAGCCACAATGCTTAGGCATCACAATCACAACCAACACTTCTCTGATCCATCTCCCTCTTCTAGATTTGCAGGGAAGAATTCAGCCATCTAAGCACAAGGTGTTTAATGCTACTTGAGATGCTCTTGATTACCCACGGTGACCCTGCAAGTCCCTTGTGCTGCAGTTCCCAACCTCTTGTAGGTGACTCAGATACCCTAGGACTTCTCAGGTGACTTGAGATGCCTATGTTAGTTCAAAAGAGTAAAGCTCTATCTTGGTGTGTCCTTTGCACATTCCAAGCCATAAGAACCATCCACTCCATTCACAGTTGCCTGGCTGTTAATTAGTGACAAGTGCACATGGATACACAGGCCTTCACTTCAACATGTCAAATTAACATCCCACTGTCACTCATGATCTATAAGCAGAAACTCTTCTTCTGGGTTGATTTCTTGTAGAATATGTAGAAATCTGTGAGTCCTTCACACTGCTGACCTACAAGATGACATCATCTCCTTTACTGAGGGAAAAGAAGGTCTGATAAACATTCTGCTAGTTGACATACATAAAGTTTTTTCTCAAACATACAGGTGAACATATTCTTAGAAAGAGAAACCATGCCCAGCAGGGCTGATGCTATGCCTGAGATGACTCTCTGGAGAGCATTTTGAATATATCTGAATTTTGATGAGCTTCAGGAGGCCTCTGAGGTCTGGGCTCCACACCTGCCTAATATACTCCTTCTAGGTGACCAAGAGAGACAGAAACAAATCCTGACAAGATGCATGAAAAGTGACCCCTCGGCACTTTGCATGAGGGAAGACATCCTGCTGGGTCTGAGCTGGCCTGGCTGAAAGAAACAAAGAACTGTTTCTGCTCTGTTCTTGCTGAAGCTATTTCGTGTTTAGGTAATTTACTGTGGTGGGTTGACATTGGCCAGCTACCAAGCCCCCACCCAGCCATTCCTTCACCCTTGCTTCTCAACAGGACAGTAGTGGGAAATGAGGTGGAAAGCGTCTCATGGGTGGAGATAAAGAGAGGGAGATTAGATTCACCAATTATCAGAGGCAGAACAGACTCGACTTGTGGAAAATCAATTCATTGCCAACAGAAAATAGAGTAAGACAGTGAGTAATAAAGACAAAACTCAGACACACGACCTCCACCCCCCTTCTTCCCAGGCTCACTTCACTCCTTCATTCCCAACTCCTCTATGTCCTCTCTACAAGCAGCACATGGAGATGCGGAATGGGGTTTGTGGTCAGTCCATAATGTGTTGTCTCTGTCACTTCTTCCTTCTCATGCTCTTCCTCTGCTTCAGCATGGGATGCCTCTAACAGGGGACAACCCTTCAAGATAAGGCTGCTCTGCTGTGGGGTCTTCACAGGCTACAGTCCTTCATGTCTACCTGCTCTGGTGTGGGGTCATCCGCAGGCTTCAGTGTGGATATCTTCTTCAACATGGTTCTTCAACTTCATGGATAGCTGGGGGACAGTCTGCCTCACCATGGTCCTTTCCATGGGTTGCAGGGGAATCCCTGTTCTGGCATCTGAAGGACGTCCTCCATTTTATTCTCCAGCTCTGTTCACTGTAGGACTGTTTCTCACAAGCTTACTCACTCCTCATTTCCCAGCAGTGTTTCTGCCCTTTTGTAAATATATTTTCTCAGAGAAGCTGCCAGCAGCACTGACGGGCTGAGCTGGGTCCTGTGGTGGGTTCAGTGGAGCTGGCCGGAACTGGATTTACCAGTGACACATGAGGCTGGTGTGTGAAGTGAGCTTTCCACCCAATCTGTGCAACCCGAGACCTTTCTCCATTGCTGTTCATCAGTCAGTGACCACCTCTGGTGAATAATAGTGGCCATCATATTGACACTGAAGTTATAAACCAAGGCAAGATGGTGAAAGAACTTGTAACATTACAAAGTGCACAGCACGGCAGAAATAAATATAAAACAAAATAGATATAAACAGGTTGTTTAGTGAAGTAACTTAACTCAAGTATCCAAGTCAAATGAGAAAATGAATATATTTAACTTATCAAAACTTAGTTATAGAGAGTTTTCGTAAAGTTTTTATAAGCGGGGACATCTCTATCATCTACAGTGCTTTGAGATTTGCATTAGAGATCAGATTACTTGGGTTTTATAATAAAATATCATAATTTTCAAGGGGCTCCAGCTTTTCTTACAGAATTCCTACCCTGTGCAAGCCTTGCACTTAAGATAGGACAAAGTCCTCAGCAGTGTCTTTTTCAGTTTAGGATTGCTGAAAACCAGGATAAGGGAATGAGCAACTGAAAGAGCATACTGGAACATTAAGATGAGAAGCATCATAAGAATTTCCTTCTTTGAGGCATAAATCAGTGACAAGATGAATCCTGTAAAGTTAATGCTGTAAATGACAAAGAAAGACAGAACGGATTTAATGGCTCTGATATGGGCATCCATGCTGAAGGTGTTCACTGAGTTTGTCTGCATCTTGCATTTGTGTCTCCAGAGTGAAATGAGGAGAAGAAGGGCAGAAAAAATCACTGCTGCGAATGCAGTGCTTAATATGAAACAGCTGATTATAAAAAAAGTGAATAAATGGTCATTCATTCTGACACTCAGATTCCACAAATTGCTTGGGGTCATAGAATTGAGGTTTTTAGAGATTGCTCTATCCACAGTGCTGTAGGCAAAGGTGCTAAGGAGAAGGGATAAAAACACTGAACCCAACAGCAGCCACGGCACGATCCTGTCGACTTTTGCTTTCATGTAGATGAAGAAGGTGTGCCTGAAATTTGCAATTTTTATACAATAAAAGACACAAAGAGAGGCAGAAACCCACACATTGGAAGCATTTAAAAAGCTTAAGAGAGCAGAAAACAGCTGGGGCACGGGGTGAACATAAAAGCAGCAGGGGTAAAATATTGAAATGAATGTATATACCCATGCGATGCACAAATCCCCAAACCTGCAGCATCCCAGAAAGAGCAAGATCTTCTCGTTAGAGTTAAAGCTTTTCCTTTTGACCCAAGCAGTGCAAAGCACAGAAACAATGAAAGCATTTATCCACATGCCAGCAAATGCCTCAAGTGTGATGATGACCATGGTCATGACATCGTGTGAAGTGGCATTAAATGTATCTAGAGAGTAACAAGCTGCCATCCTCCAAGATGGGAGAGGTGCTGCACCAGAAACGTAGGTTGTGGCACCAGAGCTTAGCGCAGGTTGTCAGCTGCTGTTCCCCAAGTGTCTCCTTAGGGATCCAGGAGCTTTATAGAGCCGGGGGTGGTGGTAATTTTGGTACTGCTCCTATTCAGAGCAGGCCAGGTGCAGGGATGCAAATGTGCTGGCTATTCCCTTACCTGTGGTATCAGGGTCAGTCTTCAGGATTTGAATTTGAGTTCTGAAGAGCTGTGCTGGGTGACACAAACAAAGTAGCTGCTTTTCTGAAGTGCACATGTGATTTGGTGAATGTCCTCTGTTTGATCACTGTCAGGATTTATGACCTGGCTTCTGGTGTCCCTTTGTAGTGTGGTGCTCACACAGAGGGGTGCGCTCAGCCAAGCACAGTCCAGGCAGCCATGGTCCTCTTTGGCTGCAGAGTCCAGGAGCTTCACAACTGAACCAAGCTGCTGGAAACTGGAGTAGATTTTTATCCCTTGAGGGCACTGGAATCCCTGTGAGTTTTCCCAGAAGTAATGCCTGAATTGTCACTGACCATGCCCAGGCTCTGAAGGAGAAGCAGGACTTGCTTTTGGATTGAAGCCTCTAGAGGAAAAGGGCAAAGATAAGCAGGAGTCCCTGTGCCAGCATTCAAAGCTCATCTGCTAGCCCTGTGAAGAGCTTTAAGACTGGGACCATGCTGGACCACACTGAAAGACACTCAAGCTTGCAGTTGACTTCCAGTCCTGAAAGCTGTGTTTTTTTAACAGGAGAGGTATGTTAAGATCTGCAGGACATGGACAGCCTAGAGATTTGGGGTTTGTACAGGCCCTTGCACACTGGATGTTGCACATGGGGAGGACAGTTACCAGCTAGATCTTGGCTGATGCTCTGGTGTAATTGGGCAAAATTTAGACCACAGCAAACAGGTATAGAGCCACAAGAAATAAAGCAGTGGATTTTTCTCCCTTCAGAAAGATGTCCTTGTTCTGGTGGGGGCTAGAAATGCAAGCACGATTTTTTGACTATTGTTATCACATACTCCTATTTACATTTTTATGCTAAGGACCTTGGTACAGCATGAACATGTTGACATTTTTCTACAGAAAGCCTGGAGTTCATCTCAACACAAAACAGTAGCTTTTATTAAAAGGTGTAGTGAGACCTTCACCACTCTTTTTTGTATTACGTAAAAAACAGCAAAGGTCACAGCCAGCTTTGGATGCAGTCATTGAAATCTATTATGAATCATGTAGAATGAGTCATGCTTGGCTGAGATGGCTGGCTTGTGTCAGGTGACCATTAGTAGATTTTCTTTCCCTGTAAGTTGTATTTCAGGGGATCGATTTGGCAATTTGTCACCCTGTAACCCTGTGGTAGAAGCAGCATCTCTGACACAGATATTTATGGCAAAAAGTGTGTTTCTGACTTGTTTGGTACCTTGGCTGTTAAGCCCCACCTCACAGTGAAAAACAGGTGCCTTTGGACCCTTAGACTGTTTTGTCTGGTTTTGCCCTCTCAGCTCTTTAGAATGACCACAGTGCATCCTCAACCAGGGTAGTCTTTCAAAACTATTATGGATCATGTAAAACGATTCATGGCTTGACTGGCATGAATTTAGAGATAGTCACTGTCATTGTGGATGCATCTTGTCTGTGGATATTGTCTGGAAACTCAGTGAGAATTGCTTAAGGAGAAAAAAAATCCACTTTTCTGGGGCTAGAAAGACAAGAATCAATGTGAAGCCCAGTGATTTCCAGGTCCTTCGGACCTGAAAAAGTCAGGAATGAAGTTGTCAAACTATGATGGTGATCAGAGATTTGTTCCGGGACAGCGATTTGGCAATTCCTCTCTCTTAATCACCCATTCTGCTGCTCCTCTGACAGGTGGGCTGAGGTTGTAAATAGTTTTTGGATGATAATTTTTTTTCCTCTTTTGTTGTGCTGGCTTTATGGTGTGGTTTGTGGTTATGCCTTGGTGGAAGGATGCTGGTGTGGCACATGGATTAATTCCTTTTTACTTGCTGACACCGTGGTCCCCTCCCCACTCCCATTGGAGTTATGAGATTTACTGGGCAAAATCCCATCTAGGTAGCAGTTCTGAGTGTGCAACCTTTAGAGACCCTGGACTCTCAGTGTGCCCAGTTCTCTCCCAGCACATACAGAGTCTGGTGCAGCTGCCCCCTTCCTGTCCCATAACAACTCTCCTTGCAGCCCCCTGGGGTCTCACAGGCTGGAAGAAAAGACTGACAGCAGGCTGAAAAGCACAGCCAGGGAGCTCCCTGCTGAATATCTCATGTTCCCATTCTCTGTAGCCAGACTGGGACAGTCCTTCCTCTGAAGGATGGGAGTGCAGTGTGACATTGGGCCAGTGAGCAAATGGGAGGCAAAGGTAGCAGCAATGGCGTGAAGATAGAAGGAGGAGGAGGTGCAGGAAGTGTGTGTGAGCAAGAGATCTGCAGGAGCCTACAAAATGCTTTTGTGTGTCTGCTAGGAGGAGAAATAATCTGAACAGACGCAAGTCTCAGCCCTGGTCTTTCTTGTCTTCTTACTAAGGGCCCCTTTTTCTGCCCTGCTTCACCCTGGCCCACATGACCCACGCAAAACACTGGGAACACATGGCTTCACAGGCACATGAGTGGGACCAAACCAGGATTCCTCACTGTATTCCTATCCTGAGAGACAAAACCTTCAAGATCTCCTGAAGAAACCAAATCCCACATGTTTTGCTGGAACTAGATGGCTCACATTTTGTTGATTACAAAAATATCACTATTTTAAAATTAAAATGATGCTTTAACTCAAGACTCAGATGAAAACAAAAGATTGCTTGCATCTACCAAGATGTTTTCAGGAATGAAAATAAAACACCAAGAAAATCTTCTCTTAAAGGGATTTATTCAGGTTGAGACCATAAGCCTCTTCTTTTGAAGAGGTTGTTATTTCCATCTTCATTAGCTTTGGTGGTTTCATGTCTAAATGGAGCCAGGATGGTTCATAAAGAAGAAGAAAAGGGTGACATTATCTCTGAAGAAGTCACAAACATCTTAAATAGTTGAATGACTCCTGACTGCTGCAAGGGTTAACATGTTAAGAACAGTTATAAAATGGGGAGGCAGGTTGTTTATTGGGTTGGCTTATGGCCATATTTAGTAAAATTAAAATCCACTCTTCCTTTTGAAGTTCAACTTTTTTTATGGTTTATATTTATCAGTACTTCAGAAGGCTGCAGGACACTACACTGACACTGGCGGTTAGCACCAAATGATCTTCTGAAATGGATTCCTGGAGGGTATGTTGTTTCACAGCACTGGTTACCTGGTATTCCCACCTACTCCTCCATTTTCTGGCTTGGGATCAGGGTGAGATTTCACTTCATTTGTCTGTGATTTTGAAACTGTACTTTCTATGTTTTAGATCCAAATCTCTGTTGAAGATAGAGGTAAGGATGTAATGTTTTTATGTGGAAGCCTATCAGTCATCCAGTAGAGAATTATATCAACTCATGTCATTTAGTCACTAACTTAGGTGTGTTATTTCTTTTGATAGTTGATTATGTTGATGGAGGGCAGCTTAGAAAGGACATTCCAGAAATGAACTCAGGTGAGTCAGGACAGTAAATAAGCAAGGTATTGAACTATTACAGAGATCTGAGCTAACCTTTGGGGACCACAAATCTGTCAGGTGTGGTGGCACCAGAGGAGACTGAAAGCTCCTACATGAAAAAAATCCCAGATGTAAACAATAGTTTAAAACAATAAGAGTATAAAATTAAAGTCTCAAATGATGTGTTTTTAAAGCATGTGGATCAGCTGCTTAAAGCACAGGCATCTGTTGCCAGTTCAAAACCATCCCCTTCAGCACCACTTTAGAAGAAGGAGTCTTCCAAACTTTGTATCTACCAGCCCATACGGATATTTTGGATACCATTGTGCATCTCAAATGGCACCAGAGACATATGTTTAGGCAATGGTATGGACACATAACTGTAAAGGGATCTGAGATGCATAGAACACAGATTTAATTGCTTCAATCGGAGCTTGGTTCAGGCTGAACCTTTTTGCTCTCCAGAATCCTTGTCTTTCTCCTTCAATCATGTGGAGTACACCAGATGATTAGCCTAGGTTAGCTAACTTGTTAAGCTATTAGTTGCCTAACTTAGGGAAAAATCCATTCCACCTACATATCAACCTCAATGCTCAGAAGTCTACAGTGTTTCAGGATAGAAGCCTGGGAAAAAGAATAAAATCTCTGCTGGGCAGGTGTTATAAAATTTTTAAGGAAATCTTAATTCAGCCCCAATCCTCCCTAGCTGCAGACAGAGGGCTGACATGTTACAGTGTGACAATGACTTTATATTTTTTTCTTGTTTCTGGGCAGTTGCTGTTTAGAGGGATGGGTTTGTTGATGAGAAAACCTGATAGATTTTGTGGTCTTTGAAAAAAACCACATTACAGTTCTTGATATGTTATCCTGGCCTAAAAGTTTGTTTATGCCATTTCAGAAATGACAAGGAAGCTTTTTGAAGGTGATACTATCTTGCCAGTATGTGCTGCTGATCTAAACCAACATCCGCAAAAGAGTAGATTGGGTTTAAACTGTTAAAACAAATATGTTGATCTCCTTAACAGCTGGAGAGGAATGCTCTGAGAAATTCTCCCATTCTCTACATCCTAGCTGTCGGCCTGGGTAATAGACTTCTTTTTATGGTATCACTGTGTTACTTGCATTAGATATACGCTGGTTTTGTCCACCTCTTTGGGCTGCTTTTGTTCATTTACTATTGAGTAATGCCCTTATTACTGCTGGCCAGAGACGGCGATGTAACTCTGCCCCAGCACGTGTGGTTTTGAATGCAACAGCTTCAGCAACCAGCCAGATGCTGACGAGCAGCCAATTTAAGTAATATAGTGTATCTGGCTGAGATCTCTAGATAACGAAGTCAGGAAATCCTAATCTCAAGAATATACATGTTGATCTTCTGCACCCTTATCTCTTTTTAACAGCTCCAGCTCAGTACAGACAGAAAGGAAATGCAGGTATTTTATAAGAGAGGAAAAAAAAAAAAAAAAGAAAAAAAGTTCAGAGCATTCTCCCTTCTTGTTTTCATCTAATTTTAGGCACTATTTTAAATTTTGAACAATTTGTGAGTAGAAACTAATAAATCAGTGTTAAAAATCTATGGATGGTTCCTGTGTTTACTAGCCCAGAGCTCAAAGTTTAGAATATTTGAAATTTTATGTAATAACATGCAATAACATTACCCAGCAATCCCTGGATGTCCAAAAACCTGTCTGTTTGTTTCATCACTGTCAGTTTATCTAATAAAAGATATCTCTCTCTGTGGCCTCTGCCACAGTTACTACAGTCAGGGAATTCTGCTAACAGCTTCCTGCTCTTTCATCCAGGTAGACATTTTTTTATTCATGGTTATATTTTTAATGCATGGCTGTTCATACTTTCCATCTAGAGTTATAGATTTGTATAATATAAAAGTGGATTATCCTCTGCTGTGTGTTTCAGATCTGAAAGCTGAAGGTGTCACCCTGTAGGTGTTTGACATATTCAGGCTGAAGTCTTGTGTTGATTTCAAGCCTTATGAAGGACCTGAAAGTTGAGAAACTCAGCAGGTAATTTTGTATTAACAATCTGGTTTGCACCACCCTGTTTTGTACACCTTATTTGTATTACACTGGAGATAAAGTTAATGCAAACAAACTAGCCAAAGGTTTTATCTGCATTTGATGTTCTCTTAACTTAAGAAAAGACTATTTTATTTCTATTTGCATCCTAGCTATTGAAGTGAGCCCCTTTCTTGGCACTCTTTGAGGGAAAACAAGCAAGTAACTTCCTCCTGGTGTTGGTTAGGTGCAGGTATGTCACTAGTGTGTTGGCATTAGCATGTAGCTGCCTCCTTGCTTTCTGGTGCATGGTTGGGTCTACCTGACCAAATGTTGAAGCCATCAAGCTCTACTGCTGTGCCAATCACCACAGGTTACCTTTGCAGTCAGTGGGGAAGTGGTGGCTCTTTCAGGCCACAAACCATCTCACCTAAAATAGAAGTCTAAAATAGGTCTGATGACTCACATCCCAAATGCCTGTGACCATCCAGGGACTGTAAAGGTGCCAGGGAGAATAATTCAGTGGCAGATGCCAACCCTGTGACTGTCTAAAGTTAGGTCAGGAGATTTCCCCACTTGCTGTGAAGGACCATCAGGAAGCTGGTGACACCAGCTAGTGTCTGTGTCTAGGAATCTAGTGCAGATCTGCCCCTGGGTGTGGGGAGACTGGTACACAGCATTTTTGGACTGTGTCCTGGTTTGAGTGAGAACAGAACTAATTCTGTTCAGTGATTTTATTTTTCTCTATTCCCAGCAGCTTCGAGCCTCGCCCTGTTGGACCAGTGCTCCTTTGAACACATCTGTGGGATCGTGCAAAGTGGACAGGATGGTGCTAACTGGGACCCCACACTGGGCAAATCAGGAGATGAAACTGTGCAGGTCAGAGGTGTAGTTTCAGATGGTCATTAGACTTTAACACACTTTTATGAGATGTGAGAATGAAGATGTACAGAGGTAAATAAGTAATTCAAAATACCCCTCTATTGATGGTTATCAGTGTATACCTGATGTTAAACATGACTCTTGAATTTTCAGATAGAGACACTAATAATTTAAATTTTAAATGTTTAACCCTTCCTTAAATCTTCTCCCTACATTGTAATATCTCATGAAGAAATGACACTTTGAGACTTGGCTGCTGTAAATTGC
The DNA here is from genome assembly GCA_024605025.1 of Megaceryle maxima. Lineage (NCBI taxonomy): Eukaryota > Metazoa > Chordata > Aves > Coraciiformes > Cerylidae > Megaceryle > Megaceryle maxima. The sequence goes on along the minus strand of JANHGN010000669.1, from coordinate 25,511 downwards.
TGGTAGCTCCATTAAAATGGAGGAAGCTCCACCATATTGCCACAACTGACCTTAGTGAAAGTCCATAGAATTTACTCCTCCTTTCACTCATATGTTACAAGATGCTGAATAATTTTCTAGTTTTTATGTAAAGCTGAAAATCACTTTCCCTTTATACTGGAGTTCACTTGAGTCATCCACAGAAGGACATGCATAAGCAAATATCACAATACACGAATCTTGTTTGTAGGCAAATTCTGACATTGAAACCAATCCAGGATCATCAAAACAGGAAGCTGAGCTTCAGCAATGTGTCACTGGGCATGAGGAGACCACCCTCAGAAGACTTCTTTTAGGGAAGGGTTGCTGTGTGATACTGAGCCATAACAGGCAGGTGCAGCTTCTGGTAATTCAAAGTTTGTTTGAGCCATACCACATAGGGAGGTTGAAGGATAATCAGATGGGAAGCAAGCCCACAGTGATTTCCCCTCTTATGAGGAGAGCATTTTATGGGGTTCTTTTGATCGAGGCTTTGGCTCCAACTGCACTGATTTAAGTATATATTAAACAAATATGATTGCATTCATTCTGTAGTATTCTGCCAGGAATTGAGTAGGGTCTGTTGTTTTCAGAGGCAGTGGGAAGAAAATGAAACACTGCTGAGGAGTGTGACTTAGACAGCCCCAAAATCCTCAAGCCAAAAAGGTTCTTTTGAGTCACAGGCACGAGTCTTCTGGTCTGTCTACAAACAGTCATGGTTAGGCACATCTACTTCCCAGAACACAAGTGGTGGCTAGTCACAAATCTGTCTCATGGTGCATGATAGGATAAAAAAAATACTGGATAGAAAAGAAATCCATTCTGTGGAACATGCTCCCAGGGAGGAGAGAGCAAGAGATGGCTTTTGGCAGTACTGGATCATGTCTGCTGCCTAACACTGTGTTTGGTTACAGTTTGGAGATCCATCAGTTATACCAAATCTGCCGTCAGTGAGGAGGAGAACAGGTTCATAGTGGGCAGGGTGAGGAGATGCTCTTGTTCTCATCACATGTGGAGTTCAGGATGGCAGATGTCCAGTGAAAGGCACAGTGTAATAGCCAGCACTTGGAACAGCCTCTGAGCTTGGTTCTTTAGGTCTTGTTGGCAATTTCTTGTTTCTAGAAGAATGAGTCTGTTTGGCTGTTGTTTGATGGGCTGTTTCCTTGTGGTTTGTAGGGTGTGTGGTTTGCTGACACTCTAAAGGCTCTGATGTGTGCAAGAGCATGTGACTGGCGAGCTGACAGTGGCTTCCTGCCTCTCATGGCTTGTGACAGATAATTAACTGCTCAGCTTCCAGGAGGAGGAATAAAAAGAGTTTAAAAATTAAGTAGTCCACCTCCAGAAGTTTCCTGAGAGCAAACAGTCCATCAGTTATTAGAAAATAAGAAGCTTTATTGGGTGTTTGTAGGGGAACTTACTGCAGCAGGCCAGCAATGCTTATGGGAGCACATCCAAGCACAGACATGTTGCTGGAAACAGCAGTGAAGCTCAAGGTGGCATCAGGTGGCACTTCAGAGTCCTTGTTCTTCTCACAGTCTCTGCTATTTGCATCAGTCATCTCCCAGACAGACAGCAAAGTGTAAACCTGTACATGCAGCCAGCAGGTATTTGGAACCCCCCAGTGTGATGCAGCTTGAAGATGTTCTTGCTGTCAGGAGAGACACTTGCTTTAGAGAGTGGATGTATTGAGGCTGTTAGGTGAAGCTGATACACTTGCTCTGTCATCTTCATCTTCTGATTTAAAACTGGAATACACAGAATGGGGCTGATGCAGATGATGAGAGTGGAGGTGGGCAGCCTTTGTGACTGGGAAGATCAAAGACTCAGAGGAGGAATGGCTCCAGCTCATGGGTAGAATTGCAGAATAACTACGAAAGAAAGGAAGTAAGTTATTTCAGACACATTCACATGAGAGGGCACGAGTTGATACAAAGTAGTTGGCCTGGAAATTAAAAAATTCTTTACCCATAGCAGAAGGCAAAATGTCTTCAGCTACTTTTATAGGGAAGTCTGATCTATTGATAAAAGGCTTGCAGGGCACAGTTTCTGCAAAGCAGAAGACTGAAGGCCTTGACATAACAGGACCCTACCAATACTGTCCTATGTTGTCTTCAAAAAATATCCTTGCCTGAGCACATCCAGTTACATTTACACATGTTGACATGATTGGAACATGAAGCACCATTTGTGCTTCATTTCTGAAGAACAGAACCAAATGTGTACCTTATTCAATGAACTCAACACTACTTTGCTAGCCATATTTCAATGCATTTACATTTTAATGTTGATTTACAATGTAGGGAAAATTATTTTCTATTGAAATGTTGGTATTTCTATACTTTGAAAATATCTTTCTAGCTCAGGCAAGTGGAAACTGCACTAAACCTTATTTAACACTGGCATTTCATTAGTGACTGGATCAAAACCTTTTTTCACACCGCTGTGTTTTGTGCTTCCCAGACACTTCATGCACTTAGATGCCAAAACTGGACATGCTGGTCAGTCAGTCAGCTCTTCTGGAATCTCTCGTCCTTTATCCAAGGAGGAAGGAAAAATACCTTCATTTTTTCTACAGGTTAAATGGAAGTCCACAGGATAAACTAGATGTCTGGCTTAAGAAAGATGATGGAACTGGGAAAGTTAGATGGATGCAAAAGCTGCACGCTGTTGCAGGTACACGATAGTGTGTTTTCATATCTGAAGTGCTGGCAAGCTTTGATGCAAGACAACACTGGTGTGCTTTATCATATGAAAGTTTGCTCAAATGTCCAGTGTAAATCTAACCTGAATTTCCTTCAGCTGAGTAACTCCAGAGTTAGTGCCCATGAGGACAGAATTTGGCTCAGAGGTTCCTTAAGACTGTTTCTAGGTTAGCTAGGGTGCAGGGCACCAGAAAATCACTATCCAAACAGGTCACAAGATGCCTGAGGAAAACACAGCTTGAATGGAGATTGCATCCTGGACTTTCCATTCTCACATATATTTATTTCCCCCTACAGTTGATGGAGAACATCACTGGAAATTGACTAGCATTCCCTTCAGCATCCAAACCAAATTCTAGTATGGTTTCAGATGACTAACATCAGGTGAGATGAATCTTACCACCCTTCTAAAGTGAGTTTCCTGTGGAATATGTCATTGCCTGGAAAGTGAAAACACTCTGTATAAATAAATAAACATTAAACCAGACCTGACCCTAGTACAGGGGTCAGAGCACTTGTCTTAGATAGGACAGTTGAGAGTACACTGTGATAATGCAGCCTCACTCCACAGAACCAAAAATACAAAGACCAGACTGTGAACTCTCCTGGCAGAAGGGTTTCTCCCTTATTTTTCATGGGGGAAAAAAAAAAAAAAAGTTCTGTTTTCAACCCTGCAGAGAATGGAGAAAACTTTGACAAGGACTTCTGCAAGTTGGGATTGTGGCCCAGCTTTTCCACAGGTCATACAGGGCATTTGACAGTGCTTCTAAGTCCCCTTTAGCAATGAGAAAAGCAGCTGAGGCCTCTTTGTGCTTTCCCTGACAGTGCTTTGTGCTGGGAGTAATTGACTGGGGGAAATTCAGTCCCGCTGTGTCATATGAGTGCCAGGAGTCCCAAAAATACTTGCGGCTGCTAGGTAAAGTTGTAGTTAAGAAATTGAAAGCCTTGTTAGGACACTCTCTACAACTACCTGAAAGGAGGTTGTAGTGAGGTGAGTGTGACCTCTTCTCTCATGTAAGTAACGACAGGATAAGAAGAAATGGCCTGAAGTTACACCAGGGGAGGTTTAGATGAGATATTAGGAAGAATTTCAATACTGAAAGAGTAGTCAGGTGCTGGAGAGGGCTGCTCTGGGAGGTGGTGGAGTCACCATCCCTGGAGGTATTCAAAAAGTGTGTAAATGAGGCACTTCAGGACATGCTCTGGTAGGATGGTGAGGTTTTGTGGTTTGGTTTTGTTTCTTTGTTTTTTGGTTTTTTTTTTTTTTTTTTTTTTGGTTTTTTTTGTTTGTTTGTTTGTTTGTTTTTGTTTTGTTTTGTTTTGATTTAAAATATTTATTTATTTATTTATTGGTTGTTGGTTGTGGGTTTTTTTTTGTATTTTTTGGTGGTTGTTGTTGTTGTTGTTGTTGTTTATGGTTAGATGGGGTGATCTTAGAGGTCTTTTCCAACTGTGAAAATTCCGTGATTCTGTGAGACTGCATTTAATCTCCAATCATAAATGGATTCAGCTCAATTTCTAGATATTAAATCTAATATGGTCACATTTATAAGGTTCCAGTCTCTGCATTTGAATCTTCATCTTGGTAACAGGGTGTCTAAAAACTCAGGGGCAGTGTTACGTTGCCCTCTAACAAAAGTTGGAAATTGTCTCCATATAACTTCTGAAGATCTGCCCCATGTCTCCCACTTCTCCACAAGCCTTTCCACCCTCCCTCCTCACCTTGCAGCCTTGTTTTGAATCACCTCCAACCCAAGCCCTCTAGTCTTTTGCCCCAGTCTCCGTCCACCTCAGTAATTCCAGGATCCCCTGATAGGCTTGAGAAAGACACAGACTGGAGTGCCATGCATGCCTGCAGCTCTCTGCCCTTCTAGTTTCCCCTCCCACCTCCTTCGCTGGGTACTGCTGCAGCCTCTAGAGTTATTTGGATGACAAATACACCTGGAATCAGCTTGAAAGACATCCCCAAATACATGCTAGAACTGTGTTATATAGTCCATGTTTTGTTTTGTTTTGTTTTGTTCTTTTTTTTTCTTTTCTTGCCCTTTGATTACATCTGATGCCCTAGTCCACCCTTGAAGTGCCTTCAACCTCTTCACTACAAGTGCAAACAGTCATCCGTGACAGATAAAATATATTACTCCACTAAAGAAACTGTATTCTGTGGTTTCTGTGTTTTAAGAATTTGAACTAAGCTTTGCTGTTAGTTTTGAGACCCATAAACCCAAAGACTCTCCAAGGATGATTTTGGCCCGAGCAGCACTGTGCTTCTCTTGTTTATATCATCTTTTTTCTTCCCATATTTCATTCTTTTTGTTTATCTTTCCTGTTGGCAATGTTTACTTCCCAGCTTTTGTGTCTGAAGTATCCCTGCCCAGCCTTCCCTAGCCAGAAGCAGCAATGCTTTACTTTCTAAGATCCCATTCCAGGACTTCTCTTTACTCTCCAGCTTTTAATAACACTCACTTTCAAGTATTTGGCTCATTAGGTCACTGCTGAAAAAATAGCATACTTCCCTAGTTTCGTCTGCATTTGAACCCAGTTCAACATTATTGAGTTTTCATGAAAGCAGAATGGGAATTTGTTTGGAACCTGTGGTGGGTTGACCTTGACAGGCCACCAGGTGCACACCAAGATGGTCTATGACTCCCCCTCCATTAACAACAGAAGGGGAGAAAAATACAATGAAAAGCACACTGATGGAGATTAGGACAGGGAGATCACTTACCAATTACTGTCATGGGCAAATGAGCCTTGGCTTAGGGAAATTAATTATAGTTTTTTGTCATTCAAACAGAATAGGATAATGAGAAATAAGAACAATTATAAGGACACCTTCCCCCCACCCCTCCCTTCTTCCTGGACTCAGCTTCAGTCATGATTTCTCTACCTCTTACCCCAAAGCAGTGCAGGGGGACAAGGTAGGGTGGTTGCAGACAGTTCATTACTGATTGCCACTACTGCTCCTTCCTCCTCACTGCCCTTCCCTGCTCCCACTTAAGAGAGACAGTCCTTCATGAACTTCTCAGCATGGGTTCTTATCAAAATTCTCAGCATGGATCCTTCCCACAGGCTGCATTTCTTTATGACCTCTTCCAGCATAGATCCTTTCCACAGGGTGCAGTCCTTCAGAACAACTGCTCTGCTGTCGGATGGACCCCATGGGTCCACAGATCCTACCAAGAGCCTGCTCCACCATGGGCTTTCCATGAAAATTCAAGACTTTGGTTGGGGCACACCTGTCTGCTCTGGTGTGGGGTCCTTCATGGGTTGCAGGTGGATATCTGCTCCACTGTGGTCCTCCATGGGCTGCAGGGGGACAGTTTGCTTCACCATGGTCTTTACCACATGCTGCAGGGGAATCTCTACTCCAGTGCCTGGAGCACCTCCTCCCCCTCCTTCTTCACTGACCTTGTTGTCTGAAGAGTTGTTTCTCTCACATATTCTCACTCCTCTCTCTGGCTGCTGTTCCTCAGCAGTTTTTCCTTTTCTTAAATATGCTATCCCAGAGGTGCTACTAACATTGCTAATGGGCTCAGCTTTGGCCAGCAGCACATCCAGCTTAGAATCTTCTGAAACAGGCTTTGTCTGACATAGGAACAACTTCTGGTGTCTTCCCACAGAAGTTACCCCTGTAGGCCAGTTGCTACCAAAACCTTGCCACATGAACTGAATACAGGATGTGTTTAGGGTTGCAAACATTGTGCAAGATGCTAAGTGAAGATATGAAATTGCATTAGTATAACATGAGATGGCTGTATAACCACTGTCCTCTACAAACTCAAACACATGCCTACAGAATGACTTATCTTTAGACATACTCTTTAGTTTTTTGTGTAATTTTTAAGTTAAGGCTAAAACCCAAGTGTTTTTCAGACTACTCTGATCTTACATGAGGTTTTTGATCCTTTCTCGCATCCACTGTTACACATCTGCAAATCACGGCCCTTGTACTGTGTTTTGACTCTTTGCTCACCTGTAAAAAGCATTTACATGAAATATCTTAAAACATGCTTCTCTTTTACTAGCAGTGTGTCCTGCTCTGCTTAGGTATCAATATCCTTCAAAGTAGTAGTTCATAAAGGCAAGTGTTCATAGAATCACAGAATGATCTAGGTTGGAAAAGATCTTGGAATCCAGCCATTAGCCTTACTCTAGATGTCCACTGCTAAACCATGTCCCTAAGCACTGTATCTACATGACTTAGAGCTGAACTTGGCAAGGGATGCAAAGTATAACAAGAAAGGCTTCTACAGGTACATCAATGAGAAAAGGAAAGTTAAAGAAAATGTACCCCCAAAAAGAGCAAGAATAGCAAGCTTGTAACAACAGATGAGAAGGAGGGTGAGATTCTCAACAACTTTTTTAAGTTGTTCTCCACTGGCAACCTCTCTCCTCACAATTTCTGATTTAAAGGACCATAAGGTGAGGACCACGGGAGCAAAGTCCCTCCCACTGTAAGTGAAGGTCAGGTTCAAGACCACCTGTGGAACCTGAAAATACACAAGTCTGTGGGACCATATAAGGTGCATCCCAGAGTCCTGAGGGAACTGGCTGATGTAGTTGCCAAGCCACTCTCAATTATATTTGAAAAGCCCTGGCAGTCAGGTGAAGTTCCTACTGACTGGAAGAACGGAAACATTACACCCATTTTTAAAAATGGTAGAATGGAAGCCCCTGGGAACTAGTGACCTGTCAGCCTCACCTCTGTGCCTGGGAAGATCATGAAGTGGATTGTCCTAGAAGTTCTACTAAGGCACATGGAGGTGACCATAAACAGCCAGCATGGCTTCACTAAGGACAAGTGCTGCCTGACCAACCTAGTGGCTTTCTACAATGGAGTGACTACATCAGTGGACAAGGGAAGAACAATGATGTCAACTATCTGGACTTCTGCAAGGCCTTTGACATGGTCCCCCACAACATGCTCCTCACCAAGTCGGAGAGATATGGATTTGATGGGTGGATTGTTCGGTGGATAAGAAATTGACTGGATGGTCACATCCAGAGGGTAGTGGTCAATGGCTTGAAGTCCAGATAGAGAGCAGTGTCCTGCAGGGGCAGGTACTGGGACCTGTACTGTTTAATATTTTTATCAATGACATAGACAGTGAGATCGAGTGCACCATCAGCAAGTTTGCAGATGATACCAAGCTGAGTGGTGCTGTTGATATGCCAGAGGGACAGGATGTCATCCAGAGGGACCTGGACAAGCTGGAGAAGTGTGCCCAGGTGAACTAAAAAGAGTGGCCTGTTGTGCAGTGGGGCATCAGTCCTGGGATGGGATCAGCTGTAGGAAAACACCATCAAGGTATTCATAATCATATCTCTTTTATTGCAGATCTTTACAATGAGATGTTAATTATTAATTGAAAACAGCACTGGGACAAATTCTAATGTCGCTGGAGAGCTATAAAACCATAATAATTCTGTTTAAATATGTGACTTCCCTCTTGTACATTTGAGATTGTAATGCTGACAGATAACAACACAGTGGATGGAGTCAGCAACTTTGAGCCAGGTTGAGATCTTCTTACACAAGGTCTGGGTGGGTCTTTCACCAGCTGCACTGAAGTCATGAAGTTATCACATTCCTCCAAAGTGGATGTAGGTAATTGATAGGACATCAGGTGCCATTTATGAGGAGAATCTCGCTGTTATAATAATGTTACAAAGGTGAAGAGTTCAAAGCTGGTTGGCCAATGTTCCGTGGAAAGCTCAGCAGCATGCCCTATATAATGCAAGAGATGAGAGGGACCAGCTTCTTTTTCCACTGCAAAAATGGGCTCCATCATCTTCCCACTCTGCCTAGTGCTTCTGCTATGTTATGTTAATGGTACTCCAGTCTCTGTAAGTAAAAACCTGATTTCTACATGTTCCTCTCAGTCCAGAGACATCTCATACCTTATACTGGTTGTATTTCATTCTCTTTCAGGTTGAGCACCTCTCCAGTGAAGCTGGTAAGTGCTCTGTGAGCTGGTTTGAGGTTTGAGGCATTTTCTTCTGCTACACACATCTGAGCACAGCATGTTTGTCTGTCTTGCAGAAGCAGATGCTGACAATGGTGAGATAATCAAAGACATTCCAGACATAAACTTAGGTGAGTTCATGTCTAAATTCTCATAAGATCTGAAAACTTGTGAGCAAAATGCTGAATTTTCAGTAGTGCAAAAAGATGTGAGTCAATGATGGTCAGGTAGCAAGAGAAATATAATTAAGTGAACTCTGAATTACCTTCCCTTGGCTGTGACACGTAAATCTATCCTAGAGCTGTAAGGGATGCAGATTTCTTTCACTTATGAGGTTTGGACAGACCCACAGTGTTAAGGCATTTCCCCTCCATCTCTGTATGATTTTTATAAGGTTACAAAGTGGAAAATAGCTTAGATGTTTATAAGCAGTAAGGAAACTAAATGGAAAATACACAGCACACTGTACTGTCTTACTTTACTTTTTTTATTTCCCATAATGCAGATTTCCTTTTTGCCTTTGATGGTACCCTGTGCAGTATTCTTCCTGCTGCATTACTCACTATCACTCTATTCTCTAGAGCACTGTTTCCATGTGTGACTCTTGCCACTGCCTGATAGCAAGCAAGAGGTTGTCAAACTAGACACGGGTAATGGTGGTCATCAGGTTTCTGCCACCAGAAATGCAGACGCTGCAGACTAGGAAATATTGAGTAGGAATACTGTTGCTTTATGGCCTGTCCGTATATTTCTGTTTAAAGAGGCTGTCCCTTCTTTATTTTCTGTAAATGCCCAAGGATGTTAACCTTGTGTAAGTAAGCTCAATATAGTTTATGAGGTGAAATATATTTGATATTTAATTTACATTATCTTTCATTAAATTACTTTACAGCTGCTGGACTGGACCTCTTTCAGGGTGATATCTTGCTCCCTGTAAGTAATTAAAAATTTCATATCTCTTGTCCTAATTGTTTTTTTGGTAAAAATCATCTCCCCACAGCAGATGCATCACCAGCTGTTAATACCCTTTTCAGAAAAATCAACGCAATGCCCTAAGAAATGAGAACTACAGGTGGAAGTTCCCTATTCCCTACATTCTGGGTGATAACCTAGGTAATGCAGATACTTTATTCAGATTTTAGCTCCAATTCTCATTTGCACTGGAGCCACTATAATAAAAAAAAATTGTCTTTTTCAGAACTGATTCTCTCACATTATAATTCACTAATAACTAGATAGCTCCTTTATATCAAACCCATTGTTTTTCTTCTACAGTTATCGTGACAAAGCTCAATTCAATAAAATTCAATCATTTTTCTGTTCAGTCATTTTTCTTTCGGTCCCATGCGTATACCTGTGTGCTCACCTTAGCTCCCCAGGTTGAATGATCTGCAGTTTGTTAAAGGTGATTTCCTGATGCGTGTTTTACAGATCTGAATGCCAAAGGAGTAATTCTCCAGGCATTTGAAATGTACCGTCTTAAGTCTTGCATTGATTTCAAGCCATACGAAGGCGAGTTGACCTACATATTCTTTAGAAAAGAAGATGGGTAAGAGTTATATCCATTTCTGTTTAGCTCAGTAGAATCAACTGGGAATTCCTTCCACTTGACTTCAGCGAGTCTGAAAGTTTAGTCTAAGTTTGTTGTCAGCAGAGAAAAAAGGGCCACCAATAAAAGCAAGACATTTTAACTTAGACAGAAAGCTTGGAAGCCGCTGCCTCCCTCTGCTGACTGCACAGGATATTTAGATGATGAATTTGGAATCTGGTGTTTGGATGATTACTTTTTAATGAGATGAATGCCAGCATCACTGGGTTTTCATCACTTTCCTACCTAGGACTGTCTTCCATCTCAGTGATGGGTGAAACGACTTCTGTGTACATCCTCTTAACTTACCAAGATTGTGAATAGACAGAATTCAGGTTTTTAAATCTGTAAGAGGTTAGGAAAAAAAAAAAAAAAAAAAAATGTGGAAAGTCAGTTTATTGTAAGTTCTTCACTATGAGGGTGGTGAGACATTGGAACAGTTTGCCCAGGGAAGTCATGGATGATCCATTACTGGATGTGATCAAGACCAGCTCAGTCTGCTTTCAGAGTACCTGTAGAGTATGAAGGCATCTGATCAGCATCTAAATAATTATTTATATTATTCCTTTTATATACAAATTGAGAACCTAAATACAGAGAAGAAAAGTCTACTTAGCAGAGAGTAAGATATCTCTCTTTCTCAGGTGTTGGTCCATGGTGGGGAACCAGCAGACTGGACAGAACCTCTCTATTGGGGAAAGGTGTGACTACAGAGCAATTGTGGAACATGAGATCCTACATGCTTTAGGATTTTACCATGAGCAGTCGAGGATGGACCGGGATGATTATGTGACAATCTGGTGGGATGAAATTATTGAAGGTGAGTTTTGACCTTCAAGTCAGATTTTGTAAAGAGAAGATTCACTGGTGTTATTTTTTCCTCCTATATTTTAAGACCTTCTTAAAGATATAATTTTAAAAACACTGGACCACATCTAAGACCACTGTAAATCTATCTGTAGGTGTAGTAGGATTTTGATACAACTTCTCTGTCAAAGATCACAGAATGTCTAAGGCCAGAAGAGAGAGGCCCTGCTTAGAAGTCAGAGGACTTATTTCCCCCTGGCTCCAGGACTGGGCTGCTCTCTGATTTTGAACAAATCAGTTCCCCTCTCTATGACTCTGTTTTCTCTTGCTGTGCAATGACATTGTATATTTACTAGGATGGTGAAATCGTAGCTCTTCTTTAATCAAAGGTCCTCTCAAAATCTGAAAGCTTTTCATACTCAAGAGATTCAGGCTTCCCTGAAGCTGCAGAGATTTACTTAGTACATGAAGAAACCTCACAGTGATTAGATCAGATGGGACACAATCCTTCTCTCTCCTGACCAGGTTCTTGCCTTTAGATTTAGTATCATCAGATTCAGTGCCTTTACAAGTTTCAGCAGACTCTCCAGTCTTCCTGGTCCCCAGGAAGTTCCTTCTGCTGTGTCTTGTGAGGTCTGGTTCTGTATTGCTTAATGACTGCTTATTTGAAAGAGTGAATGGGAGACTAAAACACGTTCTGGAAGGCATGGCAGCAAAGGCACCGAGAGTAAACTCTTGTTCCCAGTGATGGTGCTTTGCAATGCCACTGATCGTGCCAATGCAGCAAACTTGCCCTGCCATTGCTCATGCTCTGTGTGGACAAAATGATCACCTCTGTCTCCAGGGTTATGCTCTCACCATCTTTGCAAATAAGTGACAAATACATGAAAAATAGCCATCAGAAAGGAACAAGATTCAGGGAATGATGTGTTCTCTTTTGGATAGGTAAGAACTGCTGATACAAGAAATTTCTGCTCTCATCTGAGAGCAGTATCTGGTATTTTGAATAGCTCCAAGTTGAATGGCCTTGGGCATTACTCTTGCCTCTACCCCATAATCTGCAATGCCTTTTGGGCTGGCTGAGCGGTAGATGTGGTGTGGATATTGGTTTGGTAAACCATTATTTTTATTGTTAGGAACAGCACTAAAACCAATTTACCTTATTACTGACTTGGTCTTATCTTGAATCATGTTGATAAAAATGATGATGATGTTTGTAGTATCTAGACTCTGGCTTTTGGGCTACTTTTTGCTGTGCTCTGTAGCTAACCACCTCCAAAGAAAGAAGTCTTACAATGTGCTTATAATGTACTATTGTATGTTATATATGTATGTATATAATGTACATGTATATTGTAAGCTCCATGATGTACATAGGTATGGAAAAGCTTGACAAAATAGTGCCATCTCTCTATGCATTCTTTTTATTTTCCTCCAAAAAATATATCATTGAATCCTCCGAACTTATCTGTGATATATTCAGCAGCCACAGATCTGGAATACCAAAAAAAAATAATTATGCAGATGATGGACTTCACTATCACACTATTTTTAATGAGTCCTGGGACTCAGTTCCTATATTCTGTAGGTTTCTATCCATACTATAAAATCTCATTTTCCAGTTAGGCCAATTCATTAAGCAGAAAACTTCTGCTAAAACCATTTGAAAGATGCCTGCTTCTCTAAAGGGAAATAAGACTGATATAATTGTTCTCTGTGTGTCTGATTGTGTGGACCTGATCTTGCATTAGTGATCTGCAACCCCAAATTTAATAGTATGGTAGCAGTTTTTTCCATGATGCAGATATCTGGCTGATAAAAGAAGAGATCTCATATTCATGTTGCCGCTGACAGAAAAGCTAGTAAGTCTATAAGACTTCAGAGAAAACACACAAGACAGAAGAATGAAACTGCTACCTTGCTTTATGGTTTCTTTTAAAACCTAGAAGTTACCCCTTGCCTGGTAATAATCTTAAAATCCAGCATCATTACGTATGCCCGTGTCCTGAGAAGAATTTTTCCCCAGTTATAAAAAGCGATAGCACTTAACTATCAAGATTCTCACTCCTCTTGATAAAAGGTGCAATTCAAGTATCTGCAAGAAAACAATCCCAAGGTCTTATACAATCTCAAGACTTGGACTGAAGACCTTTGTGCCCAGAATGAACTTGCAGAAGGGAAGGGCAGTTTTTACACAGAGAAGCTGTGATAGCCACCAACACAGTCATGTGCTGTTTTTTTCTTTAAGAAAGAATGCCAGATATTCTGAAAATATTATTTGTCATTGGAAACGCTGGCAATGTCTCTGTACTTCCATACCAAAGTGTGTGAAATGGCTCCCTCTGTCTGCCCTAGCTGACACCTTCATAATGAAAAAATTAAGGACAAATTATTTCACCAAGAAACCATATAATCTGACCTCCTATATATCCCATTCTTTACAGCTCATTGATATTTCATTTTGAACTTACTGAAGTCACATGTGAGGGCACAGAACTGCATTCTAAAGATGCTGCTTTGTTGTGCAAATGACTTCATAAACAAATCTTGCTACATTTGAATTTTTTATTGTAAAGTAATTGCTTTCAGGTATATTAAATCTGCCTCAGAAAACAGTATCCAAAGGACTGTGCTAAAGCCATTTAATTTCCAGTTTCTCTAAAAATGAAACACTTTTCTGTTCTTTTACCAGGCAAAGAGCACAACTTTCTGAAGTATGATGACAGCTACATCACTGATCTAAACACCCCCTATGACTATGAATCAGTGATGCACTATCGACCACTTTCATTTAACAAAAATGAGAGCATCCCCACAATCACAGCAAAGATACCAGAATTTGATGACATAATCGGGCAACGTCTAGACCTCAGTGCCATTGACCTGGAAAGATTGAATCGCATGTATAACTGCAGTAAGTCATAATTTAACCATGGAAAACTGTTTCTCTATACTTGAGCCTGACTTGTTCACCTCCGTTATGTCTCCAAAACCACAAAACCTCTTTTTAGGTGCTCTTGAGGAGGTGTGGGAGAGGACCTGTGGTGTAGAGACCCAAACTGTTTATTCCCTCCTCATCCCTCTCTTTTACTCTGCTAACTGTCTTTACTTTTGTAAAAGTTCAATTTGTCAGTGAAAGTCAATCTATTCACATATTTTCTTCCACATTGCTCCTATGGGTTCAGACATGTGGTTGTGTTCTGCTGGTGTGTGGGCAGCTTCATTGTGCATTTGTGAGGTGAATGCAACTGCACTTTGTCCTCTTTTACCAACATTTGGTTTTAATAAGGTTATTTTGCAGCTGAGATTGGATAAGTCTAGAGTCCAACACTGTGTAGTTGTTTGCTAAGATGGTTGAAAATGCTATCACAACATGTGATTGTTAGCAAGAAGTTATTGTCCCCATGAATCTGTCAACAGAAGTATCAATTTGTAGGCAAACTCAGATGAACTGGCCTAAGGTAACTGGACTTTGAAGTGGAAGAACAGTGGCTGCTCATGAAGCAGACAAATGAGCCATGAAGAGCAATAACCTCCAGCCAAGAAATGGTTAAATACAACATCACCACTATTCACCAAATGACTTGTCTTGTGTTTCAGTTTATTAACCTTATGCAAAGTGGTCAAATGTTGATATCTTTATATAGGGAATCTCTCTGGGAATCAAATATTTCTTCTTTTCAGTCTTTGTTCTCACATCTGCTGTGGGTTGTGTTCTCTACATAATGTCTATACTAGTGTAAAGAAAAAAACCCAGAAGTAGAGCAGAAATTTTAATGAGATAATACTTTGGAGGTAACCATGTGTGCATTTTTTTTTTTCCAGCTTCAACTCACACTCTTTTGGACCAGTGTTCTTTTGAGTCACAAAATATCTGCGGCATGATTCAGGGCACCAGAGATGATATAGACTGGGTCCATCATCAGAGCAGTGCTATGGGGCAAGAAGACCACACACTTTCTGGGCGCTGTAGAGGTAAAATGAAGTAACAGAACATTTTCCTATGGAAAATGGGTTAGCTGGAGTAATGGTCCCTTGTGTATGTCTGTACTGGTCCGTGTGCTCTAGATACAGTATCTTTAGCACGTTCTCTGAACTTGCCATTGTAGACAACCCTTGAGAATACCCAGCACTGGCTGCTCTGAAAACACAGGGTTAAGTGACCATCTCTGACATTACCCAGCAAACATCCCAGTTGTAATGTTCCTAGTTAAGCAAAAAGCCCTTTTTCTTTTCACTGTCTTGGCCTTGTGGATATGAGTTTATGGTTGTACTTGTGCTCTCATTAAGCTTTTTCAACACAGTAGAATGTTCTCTTGATGTAATCATCAAGATAACTAGAGGCCTTTTAAATACAACCTGGAAAAGGTTTTACCACAACTTACTTGAAAGTCTGACTAAGAGTTATGTTACCCCATGATAAGGATGAAACAGCACTCACAGCCACTCATAAATGTTGTGTTTGCAAAGCAAGTGATAAGTTAAGCCTGAGGAGTGCTGGTTCTGGAGGTAGGAGAAAGTTGCAAAATATTTTGTGATAGATGAGTTTAGCAATAACTTTCTTTTTCACACGGTAACTTTGCCATTTTTCAGAGGAAGAAAATCTGAAAAAGGGCAGAGTCAGCCCCGGCCACAGAGTGCTAGTTTACAAGTGAGAACAAAGTTTAAATCCCAACAGGCAGCTCTGAAAAGCAAGGGCCTGGTTTGTCATTATTTTGACAGGGTAAAATTACCACAAAATTACTTTTGTGGTAAATTTTGCCTAAGTGAAGAGTGAAGGAATCCTGGCCTGAAGCACACACGGTTGTGCTTTGTTACTCTTTGATGAAGGAAAAATTTTACTTGCTGCACTCAGGAAGACTCTTCCCCTTATGTAACCCGCCCACTGGAAAGAACAGGTCCTCAGCCTCTTATAGGGCTGGTACTTGTCTGTCAGGTCCAAGAATCCAATAGAACTCAAGAAAATGATCTGATAGCTTCTAGAATTACATGCTCATATCCCTCATCTGACTTCTAAAATTCTTTCCATTTTTTTCCCATACTATTGTTTTCCTCTGCTATTCATGTAAAGTACCACACTTACCCCTACTAAAAAAGTAAGATTGAAATGATAAATTTACACCATACAGCTAGCAGGATATCAGAAAAGAGACACTGACTCTCTACACTTCCTTGACAGATGCTGGCTATTTCATGTACTTTAACACCAGCTCTGGCAAGGCAAATGAGGTAGCCATCCTAGAATCTCGAATCCTTTATCCAAAGAGAACTCATCAGTGCCTGCAGTTCTTCTACAAGACTACAGGAAGCCTTTCTGACAAACTGATCATCTGGCTTAAAGAGGATGATGGCACTGGAAATGTTCGCAAGATGAGGAAAATCCAAACCTTTCAAGGTAATCATGAAAACAAGAGGAATATATAGCATATTAGAGGAGGAAAACTTGTCTTACCCAGTCCATGAATGCAGTAGATTGGCTCAGATATCTAAAGATTTTCCCAAAGCTACCAGAATATCTTGCAATCCAGCTAAGGATTTTGGTATTACATGAGGGCATTTAGCAGTGAAATTGTGGGCTGTAATAATGCAACTTAGGTGCTCTACAGCAGAAGCCACAGTGGCCCCAATAATGTAATGATATACGCAGTGACTGAGAGGGACCCCAGGCTCTGCTGGAGATCAGTTGACTAGATCTCCACTGACTGTTACATGAGCTAACAGTGACCTGTGCTCATCTGCTGTGAATAAAAATCTCGGCCTGGTTTTTATATGGTTGGTAATACAAAAACGTGTCATTTTAGAAATATGAACTGAGTTCCCACTTTGTGTGGTTTTGATGAATAGAACAAATTCAGCCACTGTGGCACTATGCGTTTATGTTGTCAAAACCCAAGATCTGTGATAACCTGCCTGTATCAAGCTGCAGCAGTTTTCAGGGGACATTAACTCCCTGGAAAAGTGGCAGAAACTGCTAATTCTATGGCAGTGGGCCATTGACCACCATCCACTTGTTATCTTTTAGCCCTTTGACTGTTGCCCTCTATATTAGAGACTGTCATTCATTAATGTGTGGAGACTTCCTCATACTATGTGTCCACAGCATTTAGATGATAAGATGATGTGAGTGTATTATAATCACAATACCAACTTAAGTTCTCTAGCCTTCAGAACTCTGGGAGAGGTCCAGTTGTCTACAAATGCAGCTGGAATGGATGGCTACAAATAAGCTGCTTCATAGTATCACTAATCATGCTGATTGTAATGTTTTGCTTTCCTTTTACCAAAGCGGATAATGACCATAACTGGAAAATTGCCCACATAACCCTCAATGCTCAGAAGAAGTTCCGTTACCTTTTCCAAGGACTAAAGGGCAACCCCAGCTCTTCATCTGGTGGAATTGCTATCGATGATGTCACACTGACAGAGACTCCCTGTCCCACAGCCGTGTGGGTCATTCGGAATTTCAGCCAAATCCTGAAAAACACATCAAGTGGTGTCATTCAAAGCCCCAGGTTTTATAGCCCTGAGGGTTATGGCTTCGGCATAACTTTGCACCCCCATGCCAGTGTGAGTGGCTACACTCGCATTGCCTTTCACTTGTGCAGTGGAGAGAACGATGGTGTTCTGGAATGGCCAGCTCTGAACCGCCAAGCTGTACTCACAGTGCTGGACCAGGACCCTGATGTCTTGAAAAGGATGTCCTCAAGCAATAGCTTCACCACAAGCAAAGACCATGTTAGCTCAAGTAAGTGGTGTCTGCCTGAGTCAGAGGACTGAGGGTAGGACTCAGAGTTGGGCAGCTTTGGCTGCAGTTCCCAGTTTAGAACACTTTCTTGTGTATGACTTTCCTGTGTATGACTCAGAATTCCTGTCTGTGAAAGATCATCTAATGTGAAAAGTGATGCAGAGAAGATTGGTGGTATTATAAACAACCCCTGGGATACCTGAATTTGACTCTAAATACAGAGTTTGCCTAAAAGCTGGTACTTCCCATTCTAGCTGTGGCTTGCCCATTATGATAGATGACATAACACCATGGAATGGTGCAATGCCAGCTGGGTGCTGGATTCCATTGCTAAATCAATAATAATTTAAATTAAAAATTCATTTTTGGAGGCTTGGTTAACTTAAACATACCCAGTATGAATGCACAGAGTTCACATTGTAGCTTTATTAAAAAAAATATGCCTGAAAACAGATCAATCTGCAGCATCTAAACTTGTCTTGCTTTCCTGTGTGTAGACAGATTGTGAACACAGGAACTACCTTTTAACTCCATCTTTATATAGCATCTAGTACCATAGTTCCACATCCAGCCCTAGGATTTCCCATGATGTGTTAGTTGAAAGAAATAAGAACAACAGAAAAATATTGAGTTTGGTACAGAATAAAATACTGGAGATGAATCTCCACCCCTCTTCACTTTTTCCAGTGGAAGTTTAGTACACACTTTTTCAATAGAAGGTTTTAAACCCCAGGTATGAATATGTTTAATAGAACCATAGCAAGATAATCTGCTAGCCCTTAAACCATAGGTACATAAAAACTGCCAAGGAAGTGTTCTTAGGCAGGAGGAAGCTCTTAGCTGGTGGCAACAAGGAGGCAACTTAGATTTGGTTAGTCCCTGATGAAAGGGGAGTTGTGGAATTTCAATCTCCTCACATAGAATAAGAGTTCTCATGCAGCCCATATCTAAAGATCTGCTGGCACCTATAATTTGTCAGTCCTCTGTGATTTGTTTGGGCATTTCAGCTCTCAACTTGATTTTACAGGATAAATCCTGTTTAACACTGTAATGCAGAAAAAAAAGTCATGTCATACCTCCAGCTGCACAACTTTGTGATTCTTATTCCCCACTGATATTCTCTTTGCAGATATTAATGGAAGCTTAATATGGGACAAACCATCAATTGCTGGAGAATTTGATGCTTCATGCAATTGCTACAGAAGTGTATCATGGGGGTGGACTAACTTCATATCACACAGCCAGATGAGACGGAGAAGCTTCCTGAAAAATGATGACCTGATTATTTTTGCAGAATTTCATGGTAAAGACTCTATTCCTGATTCTTCTTACAAAAACAAATAAGTGATCTTTTCTGTCTCTTTTCATACATTCAAGTAACTATTACCACCTGCCTCCGAGTCAACTCTTTCCTAATGGGGATCAGCTTTTATAAACATTTCTATGTCTTAGTTTCAGGCAGGTGATGTTTACTAACGTCATTATGAGTTCAGAGGAATCTAAATGGCAATAATTTACTGAAGGTTAACTTCTTAGACATCTTTAGGCATCCTAACCAGTAGCTATGTCCATTTCTAAGCATTGAACATACTAAAAAGCCTTTCGTGTGGTATTTTCAAATAGAACAGCCACACAACATAATTTTTCCAATACCACTGGCTTACCTAACTAGTTACCAGAATTTTAATATTACTTTCTATCCTGCGCTTTAAATACACAGAGCTTGCTGTGGTATGGCAAGAACCCTGTAAAAGGCAAATGGTCAAGGTGCCTCTGGTCCACAAAGCACCCTGCGAGTCCCTGGTATCAAGAATACTACATATAGTATCAGTCACTGCTACCTGCTTTCTCTTCTCTTTCCTTTTTTAAAAGACCTAACTCACCTGAATAACACTGAAGTTCCTGTTCAACCTAAACCATCTGCCTTCACGGAAAGCCTCGCTCTTGAAAGGCAGAAGAGAGCAGCTCAGGATATGCAGCCTGTTCAAGACCTGCTGCCTCATCTGCAAGACCCATGTGATCCAAACCCTTGCCAGAATGATGGAGTCTGTGTCAATGTGAAAGGCATAGCAAGCTGCAGGTACCACAGACTTCTTCCCTGCTTGACTTGACTTTCTTCTGAACCAAATGATACAGCTAATAAATATTCAGAGATACAGACCTCAGAGAGCCAAGCCACTAGGTTTTCAAGGAACAGCAGGAACAAAACACTTCAGTGTTTACGTGCAGTGACCAGCTTTTACTAGGAACCATAAGGGGAGACAAAGCAACCCCATTCTGTGGTGTTTCCAGGGGATGAAAATAGCCTCCAAACAAGGTGGGGATGTTGTGATATGAACCCATCTAAAGGGAACTGCCCATCCGGGATAGTGAGTGTGAGGATCTTGTGGTGGGCCTATAGGGCAGGACAAAACTCCAGACTGATGTGAACTTTATTTTCTCAGGTGCCCATCAGGACAAGCCTTCTTCTTTACAGGTGAGAGGTGTCAGTCAATGCAAGTCCATGGGAACATTCTTGGAATGACAATTGGTGGAATTGCTGGAACCATTGTCTTAACCATCACCCTCATTTCCATGATGGCGAGGAGATGAAGAGCTTCAAGGGAATAAATCTCAGCCTGGTAGTTTTCCATGGTTCATAAGACCTCAGTTTTCAGCAAAAAATGATGAGTACAACTTGTAGAAAACCAGTCAGCATATGGGTGAAATGCTACATCAACAGCTTGGTAGCAATCTGTTTACTCTGTAGGACTTGGTGGTTAAAGATCATGTCTAATGAAAGTTCATGCCCTGCTTTTCTTGTGTATTCTTGGGATGTTTCATTTCTTCATCCAATTCAATTCTTCATCCATTCTTCTTCAAGCAGTAGTGCTGAGAGTCCATGTATTTACTCTCCACCACAGTTCAAACTGAGATTCAATAACTGGTAAAACCTCTCAAAACTCTGGTGAAAGTCACACAGAAACATATATATTAAAATTCTAGAAATGTTCCAATAGAAACTCAAGAAAACTAAAGGTTACAAATTCATAGATATGTAAATCAGTTCAGATACTCAACACTCATTTTCCACTGAGGTGTGCTGGTTTACAAAAGCTGAATAGCTATTACATAGAATTCATAGTAAACTCTTATTACAGATTTTTGGCCAATTTTGGCCAAGATAGCAGGGAAATAAATAATTTCACATAAAAAATATTTGCCTTTCTACAAGGCCTCATAACATAAGAGTTTCAGATATTCAAGTGTACATCTATTCTCTGGGCATAATATAAAGGTTTTTTTAAACATTGACAAAACTCCCATGATTTTGGCAGGCTCTGGATGAAATTGGAGCAGTGTATCAGTTATCACAGGATAGCATCTGTAGTGGCTACCATTAAATTTGTATCTCTTCAGAAATCGTTGTCTCACATGTCAAGAAGAGGAGTGGGAGTGTATCAACATGAAGACTGGGTCTGTGATATTAGTGGGTGCTTGCTAAGATACACCCTAGAACTTATTACATATGGCTGGAAGCAACTGATCTCATATGTCCTAAAATACCTGCTTTCAAGGGCTCTAACAGTTTCCACACTTGAAACTCTGTTACCCAGGTTTCCTCCAAAAGCAATTTAATCTCTTCCGCATACCAGAACAGAAAGAGTTTAGAATGCAAATGGTAAATATTCACAGAGGGTGAAGCTACCCTTATCAGATACCTGTTACAAGGGATGGCAGCCGAGGGAAAATGCACTCTCCTGGCAGTAGGCTGTGACAGGGAGCCAGTTTCCACCTATTTTTACACTTGGATTCATCCTGGTGCTCACACCAGTCTTCTGAGTAGGTAGAAACCACCAATGTAATTAAGTCATAATCAGCAAATTAATTGTTGATTGATTCTCTTGATCTCTGCATTTGGAATAAAATCAAAACAAACACTTATATCAGGTTTTCCTAACACATTTCTGACTATCTGTCTGGACATCACTACAGGGGAAAGATAATTACAGATGTGGTTACCTTCTGCCAGCTGGATTAGGGGACTCCCATTTGGGTCAAGGGAGTCTCCCACACAAGTTGACCAGCTCATAAATTATTCAGGGTTATGGAATGAAAGGTAAGAGATCCATAAAGTTGAATAAAGTGTGGTGTACAGCTTGCTAGTTAATGTGTGAGACAGAGAACTCAAAAAGAGAGAGGATCCAGACAGGTCCTCGTTAAGTGCTATCCTGCATACAATTTTGGTGTTCCTAGAGTAAAGGGACACCAAGAATAAGACTGCAAGTTGTCACCACTCACTTCAAAATTAAACATCATGTCTAATTAAAGGCATTTTTTTCCATGGTCGTGGGAGCAGCATATTGAAAGCATGAGTTTCTAAGGCTCTTGAAAGCTGTATTTAAGCTCCTTAAATTGACCTGTACTGAAGTGGCCCAGAAGTACTAAGTGTAGTTTCTAGCCCGAGGCCTTGTTTCATCTGTACCTCTGAATAGCAGGTCACTTTTAGGAAGGCCTCTTAACTCTGACCCTTCAGGAGAAGGGCTATAAATAGCCCAATCTGACAACTGGAATTTCTCTAGAGAAGTGGTTTTTGGAAACTGTGGATCAGCTTTTTTTTTTATACTTGTGCTGTACGAAGGAAAAAAATTGCTTTGTGTGCAAAACACAACCAGTAGTTGAATTGTTGGTGCTTTTTGCTTGTGGCCAAGGCAAATAGATCTCTGTTTTGTGATCAGACCTGCATTTAGGTCATTCTTTTTCCTACAAGCAAAGAACTGTGTTTCCAGTTGTCCTTTGCTTAACTTGCACCACCTCCATGAGAAGTGAGAATTCCGTTGTGCGTTAATAAATCCAACCTCCACCAACAGGCTTTCAGTGCAGAACATCACTCTTGCTTGTGTGCTCCAGGCCTGTGTGGGTGCTGGAGCTGGGCTACAGACCTGCAACCCTGGTATGGGCTTACAGTTGCTGCTATCTTGCTTGCCTTACCCATCTATATTACCTCACAGCATTGGAACAGAAGGAATAGTGGCCCAAGGTAATGGAGACTGGAGACTGGATCATAGGGAAGGCAGACACCACATCCTCTTAGCTTCTGCAAAAGATCCATGTAACCTACAGAAGATCCTTTGGTGCCACCAGGTGTTTGTCAGAATTGCTTGTAGCTCTTGGCTACGGGGAAGAGATGTGAAAGGCAGAGCTGAGACTGCCTGAGCAGAGAAGCAGATAAGTATAGCTTTACCAGATCCCAATCCCAAGCTTAGGATGTCCCCTGGGAAGGGCTGTCGCAGCAGTTATACACAAGCAAGGTGATAATCCTGTCATTTGTGAGTTTTCAAATCGGCAATGGCATCATTCAAGGGTGTGAATCTGCCTCATTCACTTAGGGCAAAACGGATCTGCAGCTCAGGCTTCATGGGGCAATAGAGTGTGGGCAGCAGCCATGGACTTTGGTCTGTGGACAGGCAGTCTGGCCAGAGTTGGAAGGGAAAGTCTCCTTCCTGCTCAATAAAAAAAAAAAAAAACCAAACAAATAAACTGCTTTTTGTCACCCTTTGTCACCCTGCAAAGAGGTGGGAAAAATGGGGGGGGTGATTCAGGAAGAGGCTGTGGGAGGATTAGCTCTTCTTTTTCAAGGAAAAAGACAAAAAGAACTTGGAAGGAGAAAGATCCTAGATTTTGTGTAGATTGTATCATATGCTTTACTTTCATTTTCTAACAGGAAAGTACTCAAGAAATGACATGGTCCATGTGGCAATCTGCCTGTCAGCCCCATGTCTTCTCAACAGCATTGAATCCTGTTAGCTGTTGAGGACCAAAAGCTTCAGAGAAATTCTGGGTGTGAATTCACAAGTATTCATGGTCGGTAGAACTTGTTAGAGCTGTCACTGAGGGACAGATGGGTGGAATGCAGCCATCCCAGGCCCTGGCAAGCCCCAGACAGACCTTCATCCCCTCTGTGGCTCCGCCCTTCTCAGAGCACATCCAGTTTCCTACCAGCTGCAGGTGACAGAGTGGGTAAAGGAGGTAACATAGTGGAAGGCACTGTGCACACCGTAAGGGGAGGTTTAGGGAGGCCCTATTTTCAATTTTTTTTTTTCCCCCCCAAAATATTTCTTAATCTCTAACTATGTTCTACTTCTAGTATTATATCTACATCTTCAAGCAAAAAGAAATTGCTTTCCATATAAATAATACATGTGATTAATGCTTGTTTATTGTCTTCAGTAATCACCACCTACCCATACCAAACCTGCACACATGCCTGTAACTGTAAGCAACAGTTTCCCATCCTGGTGCACCTCGAAGTCCTGGGAACAGGTTCACCACTGGTAAACACAGGTCTAATTTGCCAACAATCAAATGGGGCTGTCCCACCTGACAGCAGTGATATTTGCCTTAAATCTAAATCCTCATGATTCCATATATCATATCTTATATTAAGTTTTGTGACATTTGTGAGTGCTATAAACATTTTGCAGGCTCTCTCATAGCCCTTTTCTTGAGACAGGAGCCCAACCTTTAAAGATATACAGACTTGGAAATAACTGGTTTCACAAATGTAGTATTTAGAGCAATAATTTATATAAAACCTTTCATCCTGCCTGGCACATGGTGGATTATATTCACTGAAGAGTTGACTCTTTAAGACCTTCAAGTGTAATTCTTCTCTGAGAGGAGACCCAAACATAGACTTTACAAAACAGAGTCCTTGTATACTTAACATTAATTTGCATTAAATAAATGCAATCCCCTTTGTGGTAGAGGGCAGCAACAATCTCTGTCTTACCACATTACATATCAAGGGCAGAGCAATTATAGGTAAGGATATGAAGCTTCATTTTCTTCAAAAAAATGCCACACAGAGCTCTCAGTACATTCCATCTGAAAGAAGACCACGCAGGAATCATCATGATCTCCATTTTATCTTAGTCAAAAATAAAGATCTGAAATGGACCTTCTCAGTTGTGAATCTTTGGTTCCAGAAAGCCTTAAATAGAAAATGGAGAGCACTAAACCCTAAGGCCTTTCCAGACTGTAGTATGAGGACAGGAGAGAAGCTACGAGGTACTTGTGTATCTACACAGGACTTTGGAATCATTCAAAGAGTTGATAAGGGAAATACTAAAACCACTGGACAACAGCTGTGTATAGCACAGCAGTTCATGGCTCAGTACTGCATAGTGCTAAGCACCCTCTTAAAGGCTGAGAATTCTTCACTCCCAGTGTCTTTTGGGCACTTGAAGGCCTTCAAATCCTTCCAAGTTTAAAACACCTTATTATCTCTTCTGGGATTGGCAGCCTCTGTGAAATTCCACCTTTCAAAGTTTGCCTGCCTTACAGGTTAACCAGAAATTATTATTCCAGAAGAATGCACCAAGGCACATCTTAGTCAAAATGAAGCAGTCCACTTCTTGGTGATTCAGGAATTTCTTGTGTGATTCTTGGAAAGTGCAGAGGTCCTTTCAGAGTTATGCAATTTAGCATTTACAGTGCCTCAGTTAAGCAAAGAATATGACTTGGAAGTGTTTTCAGAGGAAGAGCTGGATGGCTCTGAAGAAGATACTCTATATTTTCCTGAAAAAAAAAAAAAAAAAAAAAAAAAAAAAGCTTAGTATTTAAACAAAACCCTGGGAAAAATTAACATTCCAAAAAGAGCCAATTGGGACCTGTCCCGATGCCCCAAAAAGTTTTGACTT